>JAKEKT010000056.1:0-245673 GCA_021495925.1 Diplodia intermedia | reverse complement strand
GGGCGAAGCGGGGCATCATCGCTCACCAGATTCGTCGCCACGACCGTATCGATGCTCTCCGGCCTCATCACCATGCGCGCCGTCATCGCATCAACAAGCATCTTATCGACGCTCACATCCTCAAACTCCCGCGCCACCTCCCTCGCCACCTCATCCCACAGCACCATCCCATGCCTCTGCGCATTGCTCTTCGTCACAACCGTCAACAACTTCCTGGGTCTGGCTCTCGCCGTCTCGAAGGCGAAGCGTAGTAGGCGCTCGACGGCGTGCCGCGTAAAGATGCTCGTCTCGGTGGCGATTTCCCACGGCTTGCCGCGGTGCGAGCGGCCGCCCTGGCCCGCGTACTCGCCCTCGCTGTTTTCGCGGACGATGACCCAGTCGAGATCGCCGGGGGCGCAGGACCGCAGGGGCGACTGCGTGCCCCGGAAGACTTTGGTCGGGCGCACGTTGGCGTATTGTTGGAAGGGTTGGCAGATGGCGAGGCGGAGGCCCCAGAGGGAGATGTGGTCGGGGACGTCTTTGCGTGTGGGGGGGTTAGTGCGGGGGCACGTTTGCAAGGAGGAAGGTTTTTATGTGGGGAGGGAGGAGGTAGGTTGGGGGGAGAGAGAAGGAAAATGCGTGGGTTGTGGAATGTATCAGAAACCATATGAGGGATATCCCAATTGCAAAAAGACGGGGGAAACTGCGACGTCACCCGGAGAGAGGGATGGGTTTGGGAATGGGCATACCCGGTGCGCCGACGGCGCCGAAGAGAATGGCGTCGTGCTTCTTCAACTCATCGAGACCGCCGTCGGGAATGTACTTCCCGGTCTTCTTGTACGTCTCGGAGCTCCAGTCGAAGTGGGTGAAGTCCAGGTTAAAGGTGCCGAGGGCGCTGGCCAGGGCGTTGAGAACCTCGATGCCGGCGTCCACGACCTCGGGGCCGATGCCGTCGGCGGGGATGGACGCGATCTTGTAGGTGGGCGGCGACGGCAGTGCGGAGGGAGACATGGCTGAGTTGTGAGGAGAAAATCATTAGAGATGGAATCGACTGACTTAAATAGCTTTGACGACGGTATATTGATTAAGCGGTGGTGGAGGGCCCGGCCACTACTTCTTCGGCTTCTCTTTTAGCCGCCATCACGCAAACCCTTTCCCCACATTCGGCGATGCGGTGACAAAAGAAATTGCCCACCCGGATCTGCCTTGTAGAACAATTATACATGGGATAGATAGTTGAATACAAGATCCGGACATAAATGTACGTTTTAAATGCACATATTTACGTCCGGATCTTGTATTCAACTGCCTACACCAACTTGATCATGCAGTGTTTGTGTGGGGTAAACGCAGGGGTGCAATTTCTTTTGTCACCCGCCATGCTTGCCGTCTGCAGTGCTAGGCCGGGGTCGGGAAGAGAATCGGAACGCTGTAGTTGCGATCCATCTATCAACCGCTACACCTTGCGCTGAGGCACTACCCAGCGTACGCTTCAACTCCATCCCGAGCGTTTCTCAAACATCTTATCCATCTCACTACTACTCTACTAGCACTTCGTCATCAAACTTAAGTTGCTTAGAAGCCATTTACCATGTATGCGGCTGTGGAGAGTGGAAATACGGATTCTGACTAGCATAATGCTGAGGGTTCAATCGGCGGAATTGGGAGGCTGTTAGCAACGGCTCTACCGAGGCAGCCAACTAGAGGAGTTGTCGCGATCACAATATCTTGTTTTCTTTCTTACCCATCCAAATCGTCATCGGAGAAGCGGGGAGGGTTTCGATTGTTCGTTTGCCGGGCCGGCTGTCATGAGTGCAAAAAGACGGAAGAAGTATGAACGTATGAGACCGCTCAGCTCGAAGCCGGAGCCAACAGCTCGAACGCGAGCCTCTGCCAATGAGCGCGGCCAGTCGGTAAAAGGCGCAAACGGTCTTCTCAGCCTCGAAGTCGTCACCTGTCGTCAAAAGCCCAGCCGATAGATTCGGCTGCAATGCGAGAGAAAAGCAGGAAAAGAGAAAGCACTCGCAGGCTATCTCCACAACGCAAGACGAATCAAGATTATCGAGAATCAGCCTCGTCATCGGAGAAC
Source organism: Diplodia intermedia (assembly GCA_021495925.1). Taxonomy (NCBI): domain Eukaryota; kingdom Fungi; phylum Ascomycota; class Dothideomycetes; order Botryosphaeriales; family Botryosphaeriaceae; genus Diplodia; species Diplodia intermedia. Next base: position 243,605 of record JAKEKT010000056.1, on the reverse strand, counting down.
AGCGTACGCACTCGACTACCTCTGATATCTCCAGTCCAGAGCCAGTGGAACGACAAGCTCAGCGGAGATGTCCGCTCCTTATCGGCGGCCCATCGCGGAAACCCGACGGGGTGGGGTTGCAGTGTGCATCGCCCCGCGACAAATGAGAGAGCAAAGCTGCATGTGGAAAAAACAAATACGCAGTGCAACAATGCAGCAGACAAATTAAGAAGGACAAGAAAAAAGGCCTGCGTAAGCAGCTGGCGGTCGTCCGTCCCTTCGCCTACTTCAACACCATTACCACCACCACTACCGCTGCCACCAACCACTGTTCCCGTCCATCGCACCTCTCCACCCCCAAGCCCTGCTACCCAACATGTCCACCACCCCGGGCCCGGGCCCGCTCACCTACGCCCTCACCCACCTCCCCACCCTCACCCCAACCACCCTCCTCCTCCTCCTCCCCCTCCTCTTCCTCCTCTACACCCTCTACACCCTCTACACCCACGCCTACACGACCGACGTCCCACACATCGCCGGGATCCCCGAGCCTCCAGGCGCGGTGGCCTTCTACGGGCACCTGCGGGCGCTGGGCGGGGACCACCCGACGAGGTTCCAGCGATGGGCGGTCGAGAACGGGTGGGGTGTGCTGCAGGCGCGGCTGGGGCGGCGGCGGGTGCTGGTGCTGAACACGTTTGCGGCGGCGGAGGGGTTCATGCGGAAGAATGCGGGCGCGACGGTGGATCGGCCCGTGTTCGAGACGTTTCATGGCGTGGTTAGTGGGTCGCAGGGTATGTTTGGATTCTCTCTCTCTCTCTCTCTCTCTTTTTCTGTTTTTGTTTCTTTTCTTTCTGGGGGGAAGTACAGCCCCCTCTCGCAGCCGATGGCTAGCGCGAAGAATAGCAGACGTTCTTAGAGGGGAAAAAAATACGTAGGTAGTTAAAGCTATCGTCCGGACGAGAATATCGAATTAGAAATTCTATATACACGTCCGGACGATAGCTTCAACTACCCATGATATGAGCAAAGAATAGACCCACGCTAGCCATCGGCTGCGCGAAGCAGCTGTAGGAGGAGGAAAAGGCAAGGCGGAAGAAAGAACGTCAGGAGAGCAAGCACGAACGCACGAACGCAACCCCCATCCACGCACCAAACACGACTAACCCGCCCCTCCGCACACACCCCAGGCGCCACCATCGGCACATCCCCATGGGACGCATCATGCAAGCGCAAGCGCACCGCCGTCGGGGCCTTCATGACGCGGCCCGCGATCCAAGGGCGAGCGGCTCCCCTCATCGACCTCGAGACGCGGGGGCTCATCGACGGGCTGCTCTCTGCCGCCACCACGAAAAACACCACCACCACCACCACCACCACCACCAACAACAACGAAATCGACCCCCGCCTCCTCTTCCTCCGCGCCACGCTCAACTTCACCACCCTCCTCTGCTACGCCTCCCGCTTCGCCGACCCCGCCGACCCGCTCCTCGCCGACATCCTGGCGACCGCGCACGCCGTCTCGACCTTCCGCAGCACGGCGGGCAACGACCACGACCACGTGCCCCTGCTGCGGCGCCTGCCGGGCGGGCGCGGTGCGGCGCGGCGCCGGCTGGCGAGAGAGCTCGCGGCGCGGCGCGACGTGTGGCTGGACGCGCTGCTGGGGCGGGTGCGCGCGGCGGTGGGGGCGGGCGCGGGCGTCGAGTGCATCGCCGAGGGGCTGCTGCGGGACGGGGACGTCGACGGCGCCAAGCTGACCGAGGCCGAGATACGGTCGATCAATGTGGGGTTGGTGAGCGGGGGGTTCGAGACGTTGGCGACGACGGGGATCGCGGGGCTGGGGTTCTTGAGCTCGGATGAAGGGCAGGAGGTGCAGAGGAAGGCGTATGACGCGATTATGGAGGCGTATGGGGGCGATGTGGGGGAGGCGTGGGAGGGGTGTTTGAGGGAGGAGAAGGTCGGGTATGTCGTTGCGCTGGTCAGGGAGATGTTGCGGTATTATTGCGCGATTCAGCTGTTGCCGCCGAGGCAGACGTTCAGGGAGATGGAGTACGAGGGCGTGCGCATACCGAAGGGCGTGGCGGTGTATGTGAATGCGCAGGCTGTCAACCACGGTGAGTGGATTGGTAGATGGGAGGGGAGGGTGAGGAGATGCTGACTGGCTGGTAGATGAGACGGCGTATGGACCCGACGCCCATGTCTTTCGTCCGGAGCGTTGGCTCGACCCCGACAGCAAGTTCAAGGTTCCGGCTCCGTACCACTATTCGTACGGCGCTGGGTCGAGAGCGTGCACCGCGATTGCGCTTTCCAACAGGATCTTGTATACCATGTTCGTGAGGCTCATCATCCACTTCAAGTTCACCGCCAGCAAAGAGGCACCGCCCACCACCGATTACATTGACTTCAATGAGAATCGGAAGGATGCTTCGGTCCTGCCGAAGAGGTATAGGGTGAAGCTAGAGGAGAGGGAGCCAAGAGAGGTTCTCGAGAGGAATCTGGAGCAGAGCAAGAACGCGACGTCCCACTTGGTTCTGGCATAAGGAATCCTTCTCGAAAATGATAGATAGTCAATCGAAGCGTTTAACTTTGCGCTAAACCAAGATTTCGTGCTAGCTGTTAACATGAGCAAAAAACAGATTCACGCTAGCAATCGGCTACGCGAAGGAGCTGTAGTGAGAGATATACAGGCATTATTTCCCTTACCTCTAGATGTGAATTTATTGGAGCGGAAAACCCCGCTCGAGGACAGGGACGTGATAGCACATCTCCGATCGACAACGGCGAGCGGAGAAGATCATGCATCGATGCGGAAAAAGATGTGCTGTTGGGGGAGCGGCACAGCCGCAGATGATACCGGGTGGTCGTGTGGAGAAGATTAAGCATGTGACATCAACAAGACATGTTCTCGCAGCGAGGGAGAAGATAACACACACACACACAAAGCGCACATCGAAGCGGCGGCAATATCTCCAACATAAAACACACACACCCGTCCGACTCCCTCCACCACCCTCCAACGCCGCCAAAAAAAAAAAAAAAAAAGAAACCCAACCAAACACCCAACACCACCATGCCCGACCCCGCCCCCTCAACCATCACAATCCACACCTCCCTCCTCTTCTGCCCCCGCAAAAAGGCCTTCCTCCCCAACATAACGCTAACCGTCTCCCCCGCCACCGGCCTCATCACCTCCCTCCACACGCGCCCAAGCGCCTCCATCCCTCCTCCGGCCTCCACTCCCACAACCCGCACAATCGACCTCCGCGGCCCCAACCGCGTCGTCCTCCCCGGCCTCGTCGACGCCCACACCCACATCTTCCTGCACGCCTACACCGAATCCCCGGGGTCGACGCAGAAGCGCGACGAGTCCGCCGCGTCGCGCATCCTGCGCGCCGGGAACCACTGCCGCGCGGCGCTGCTGGCGGGGTACACGACGTACCGCGACCTCGGCTCGGAAGGATTGGGCGACGCGGACGCGGGGGTGCGCGACGCGGTGGCGCGGGGGCTGGTGCCGGGGCCGCGGCTGTTCGTGGCGACGCGGGCTTTGGCGGGGACGGGGGCGTATGAGTTGAGGACGGAGAACGGGGCGGATTCGTGTTGCGGCGGAGGGACGGCGTTGCCGGCGGGTGGAGAGGCCGTGGATGGCGTGCTGGAGTGCAGGAAGGCGGTGCGCAGGCGCGTGGCGGCGGGCGCGGATGTGGTCAAGTTTTATGCGGACTACCGGAGGCGCGTCATGCGCTGGCCGCCGGCGCAGCAGCATCCGTATGTCGCCGGCGTGCTGTGTCCGCCCGAGCAGCCGAATCCGGATGTCATGGTGTTTGAGGGCGAGGAGATGGAGGCGATTGTGCGCGAGGCGCGGCTGGCGCGGTGTCCGGTCGCGGCGCACTGCGGGACCGTCGAGGCCGGGTTGGCGGCGGTGAGGGCGGGGGCGACGACGATTGAGCACGGGTATTTTGGGAGCGTGGAGCTGTACGAGGAGATGGTGAGGAGGAAGGTCGTGTTTGTGCCGACGCTGGCCGTTTGTGAGAGGCTGCATCAGCAGAGGTTCGGCGAGATTTTGGCCAATGCCGGGCTGGCGTACAGGATGGGCGTGAGGTTCGCGGCGGGTGGTGACACTGGCACGTTTCCGCACGGTGAGAATATAAGGGAGGTGGAGTTGTTGATTGAGGCTGGTATGCCGCTTGAGGATGCTCTCGAGTCGTGCATGGTTGGTGGTTGGGAAGCGTGCGGGGGTGACTGGTGTGGAGTCAAATTTGGCTGGCTCGAGCCTGGATGCAGGGCCGACATCATTGCACTGGACGGTGACCCGCGGGAAGATCTCGGCGCGCTCAGGAGGGTCAGCTTTGTCATGAAAGACGCAAAGGTTTGGAAGCAAGATGGAGAGGCTGTCGGCATGATATAGTTGGGTATCTTCGATTCAAATGGATATGACGCAAGGAAATAAGCGGAGGCTATATCAAGAAGCAAGCCTTGAGGCAGTAGACATGCTTTACATGACCGAGGCTGCTAGTCAAAGGCTCTGCCCATCCTTGAAAGCAGCAAAAATCTGGTCAAGATCTACACCGGGAAAATCCCAGCTCAGTTCATCACTTTTAAGGCTTGGAGCAGCACCACTAGACGACTGATTCCAGAAAAGTTCCAGGTTCCACGAGGTATCAATGGGCGTTTGGATACTTGGCATCTCATCCATATCGATACCTTCCAAGATTGGCGGTAGTTGACCATCCTGGAATGAATCAAGAGTGACACGCTGCGGGGCTGGAGTGGCCGCAGAAGCAAGCAGGTCTGTCATGGAATCCACTGGGTGTTGTTGCTGCGATCCTTCTGCCGGTACCATGATCCGACGAAGAGCAGTCTCGGCGCTCAAATCCATGTCTCGGAGGGCTTGGATATTGCCACTGCTCCAATGTGAGATGCACTCCAACGCGACCGGAGAGTGGTCTTCTAGAAACCTCGCATGCGTAGATACTTTGGGCCATCGTTGGGATATCTTACGAAGGAGATGCGGGATTGTCCGAACAGTACGTGTAAGGACGGCTGAATCGAAGCCAGTCAGGCAACAGGGCTCTCCTATTGCTGCTTGTCGGGTTGCAAAGATGATAGTCTCCAGGAGACATACGCCCGCGTCAAAAAGCTGAAAGAGTGCGTGCCAGATGTAGAACAACTTTCCTAACCGAGTGTTGCGCGAGTAGATGCTGGCCATGGCAATGGCTGCGTTCAGCGAGTTTTTCCTCATTTCCGAAGTAGGTTCAGGGAACCTGATAGATGGGCAGTTGAGGCGAAAGATATTGTGTTGGTACATCAGCTCACGGAATTCGATCCTCTCACCAGGACGGCCATTGCCACTGGTGTGGGTGGCGGCATACCACTCTTCGATGCGTTGTACAGCCCGCTTCCGCCAGACCTCGAGAGGAAGTGGGCACGGCGAAAGTGAAGAGGAGCCGTTCCGGGACAACATGCCCGATGCCTCAGCCTCGTACTGACGCAAGGGCCAGATGTGCGTGACAGGCGATTGTTCCGCCCCAGAAGGATCCTGTGGGCTGAATATAGACTCGGGGTACTGAACCACGTCAGCAAGAAGGTCGAAGGCTTGGACGGACTGCTTACTTTTGCGGTGATGGTGTTGCGCGGGAAGACAAAGGCTCGATATAGAACAAAATGGCAGGCGCTGGTCTGTCATTAGCCTTGTGGAAGCAAGATGGAGTTGCATCACCCACGCGTCAACGCTGTAAATGGCCCAGAACAGCTTCCGGCGGATGTCGATGGTTTTCCAGTCAAGCTTTGCCTGTTCCTGCACGGGAAGTTCCTGGTGGAGACCAAGCTGGACAGCCAAGCGAAGGGCGGCACCAATCGTGTTCACCAAGTTGACAGCGCGTGGGTTCACAAAGCCGTAGTGGGTCAACATCAGGAGAGCCCGAAGACGCTGCCAAGGCTGTTCATCATTGATGTAGACCAGGTGGCTCTTGGCTGTGTTCCAGAACTCCTCAGCAGCAGCCGTAGCTCTCCCTTCATCATGTCGGATGAGCGTGGTGGCCTAGCAGAGTTAACGGCGTACCTAAATGGGTCAAGGGAGGATGGTCTCACGCTGACGGCCAGGCAGATGGCAACGAGGAAGATGTCAAAATGAGAAGCTGTGGCGCCGTTCTGAGCAAAGACCATTTCGCACGAGGCACGCAGCTGAGACTCTTCGATATAAGGAGCCTGGGGAAGGTAGATGTCGGTGTAGTTCTTGAGCATGATGTCGATGACATGGCGGGGGATGAGAGCGATGGTGCTGCACCGCGTGTTCTCCGGCCGAGACGGCGGGGATTCCGCTACCGCGGGCAACGGGGGAGCAGGCGACTGCGAAAGGAAGACGGGCGAGTGGAGAGAAACGAGGGGATGACGGACCAGAGCGGCAGTGCGTGAAGAGTGGGAGAGGGCGCGGGCCGGTGGGTGGTGAGGGTGGCTGATAGTCGTGGCCAGCGACTGGGTCAGGGAGGAAATGGCGGTATCCACGAGTTTAGAAGAGTCGACGGATTGCTCGGCGCGCAGACGTTGCAGCTCGATCTCCAGCTGGGCGACCTTGTCCTCGAGATAGGCGACGTCACTGCGCGGGCGCTCGCGGCCCTCGACGGCATCGTAGCCGACGCAGGGCACGTTGGCGCGCTGGCAGGCGCTGCAGGTGGGGAAGCGCAGGTCGCATTTGGACTTGCGATGGCGGCAGCGGTAGCAGGCCTTGGTGATGCGGTGATTGGTGCTGGAGGTGCGGACGGGAGGCATGTCTGGGCGGGTGAGGAGGAGAAGGTTGGGGGCTGGTAGGGACGGCGCGGCCACGACATTCCTTATCGCAATCTCGCTGCCCGCGCTCGGCATCGGCTCTCGTCCCCATCGCCGCCCGCCTCCGCTCTCTCCGCATGGCGCTCCAGACATGCAAGCGCTGTCGCAAGAGACGCATCAAGGTGCCGCGCCCACGCCGTCCCCGCTCAATGCGTGCGCTAACCGCCGTTAGTGCGACCTGCAGTTGCCCTCGTGCAGCTCGTGCCAGCTCGCCGATGCCGAATGCCTCTTCTTCGACGATTCCCTCGGCCACGAGGTGCCGCGCAGGTAAGGACGGCCCTCTGGAAGCGCGCAGCGACACTAATTGATGTGCCTGCAGCTACCTGCATGCCCTCAACGTCAAGGTGGAAGAGCTCGAGGCCGAGATCCGAGCTCTCAGATCGCCGCAGCCCAACGACCCGGTGAAACTGCTCGATGACTACAATCTGCAGCCGCGCAAGCAAGAGGCCGCCAGCCCCAGCCCGCGATATGCCTCGTCCGACTCGTATCTTGGTCCTGGAAGCTCGGCTGAGCTCCTGGACAACCTCCTCACTACTCTAGTGCGCCGCAAGCTGTCGAGCGAGCATACACGCCTGCCCAAGTTCGTGTCGACATTTCGCGATGGCAACGACGAGCATACCCTCGCCTTTCCCGCTCTAAACCTGAAAATCAACCCGGGGAAGCTGGACACTCAGTCCTTGCAGCATCCTCAGGTCCAGCGCGCCCTTGTCGAGTATTACGCCAAGGCCGTCCAGCCGAGCTTCCCACTGCTGTCCCCCGACCAGCTCAGGCTCCTTCTTGGCTACGAGAACCCCCTCCGTCAATCTGCCGACGATTGTGAAAGGCTTTTGATCCACGGCATGCTTGCTGTCTCTTCCCAATTAGTTGCCCGTGACTTGGACAGGGACCAGACCATCGCCGCATCTTTATGGACCGAGAAGCTGTTCGAGCATATCAACCGCACCTTTTCACCCTCTGCGTTGGAAGCCATCGCCGGAAAACAAACCATCCTGACCCAATGCTTTCTTGTCTTGTTGGACCTGATTTCGCCGGGCGCTTCCAGAGGGTCGGCCTGGGAAATCATTGGTTCCGCATCAGGCAATTACGCCGCATTGTGTGAGGAGACAGATAGATTTGATGATGACTACCAGCGCATAGGCTTCTGCCTCTTTGTGATTGAGAGGTATTGGCTCTTTCAGAGACATTACTTCCCGACCTGCTGACTTTTCCCAGCACGTTAGCCTGCCACTTCCATCGGCCTTCGCTCTTCTGCAACTCCGCTCCATCTCGCCTCGGCGCATTTTCGCCCGAGTACGAGTTCCTCTCGCCATCACTCCAGGTCTTCCGCGCAATGTATTCCATCAACCAGCACTTCATATTGGATCCCGATCCCTCCCCTGTCGCCATGGAGGCCTTGATACCCCCAGCCTTCCGGATCCCGACCAGCACGCATCCTTCAGAAATGTCATTGGCGCAGGCGCAGATCTACCTCGCTCTCCATCCGCTCTTCACATCACCTTCTGCCGGTCCTCACAGTTGCTCCCCGGAGCTCTTGAGCAACATTGCCGGTGCTGCTTCTGCCTTCATAGCATGTACGTCGAAGCTGAACAAAGAACACCGCATCATCAGCGTCTGGACGACCGCCGAGTTGGTTCTTCAGGCCGGCGCAGTGTGGGGTGCATATTTGATCCTCAGCAAACAGGACGAGTCCAACCTCCTCCAGACTCGATCTGTCAATATATCAGGGTCGGGATCATTGATGGAGCCTCTGTTGCAATGTTCCACCCTGCTGGCATCATTCGCCGAGCGATGGAAGGCTGGTCGCAACTATGTGCAGGCTTGGGAGGCATTTGCAGAGATGCTGTGGGTTGATACGAATCTGCAAAGAAGAGCTTCGTCAAGCTACCCATGACATGAGCAAAAAACATATCTACGCTAGCCATCGGCTGCGCGAAGGGGCTGTACATCTCTCACTCTCTCTCCTCATACACGTGCACTATCGCCGTCTTCTCCGCCGTCGTCATGGCCCCTACTCTCGTCCGCGTCGATTAGACGGGAGTCGTGCATGTGGTTGAATGGAGCGAACATCACGCTGCTGCTTATCCCCAAAGCCGACATGCACATCTCTCCAACAGTTCGAGTCCAAGCCTCAAACTGCAAAAAGGCATGCGAATCCCTCGATCGTGCGTGAGTTGAACAACACTTCCGTCAAACGATGCAAAACAGCTGTACCGCAGCAGCTCGGGTCCAAGGCGGTGCCCACATCTCCCCGGAGGCACCTCCGCAGAGGCGGCTTCCACCCCCTACTACATTGGCGTGATCCCGAATATGATCCCACGATATCCATTACGACGTTACGTACGTCTAGATCTTGTATCCAACTAGCCAACCCATGTTGAAATTACACGAGGTAGATGCAGGTGGCCAATTTCTTTTCGGCGCATCTCGCCCCGAAAATGACTTTCGACGACGAGTAGTAGCGGTGCATAGCGGGGCGGCGGGGCGGCGTTAGTATATACGTAGTGGCGTGCAGCGTGGCGTGGCGTGGAATGGCGTACCCACCGGACGGGGAACGCGCAAACCTTGCTTGCTTCTTCGGAAGGTACCCTGCGTACCAGGTACGAAACGCTCACTGCTCGAGGGCAAGGCGCGGCGCGCTACGACGGAGATTGTGACGATGTGGTGGTGGTCCTCGTGCCGTTTCATCCGTATGAGACGGGACGCGGGGGACGTGATACTTACCAAGCAATGTCGAACTTGACGAAACGCGCAGTCATGGAAAGCGAGGATAGTGAAGGGACTTGGTTATGGGGTGGAAGTGGCAAGGGCTAGATCGTTGCTGCAGGACGACGCCATGACTGGTTTTCTGGTCTGCTGCTCAGGGTTTCACGATCTGCAGGTGCTAACTGCAGCAGCACTACTAGGCGTCAAAAGGGGAGAGCTAAAGGCCCAAGTACCTAGTAGTGACGTTGGGCGCTCGGTCCAGACGGCCGTGCGTGTACGGGTAGCGGCTAGACGGAACGGCTCCTACGTACTAGTAGCTCTCACACACACGTGCACGCTAAGGACGGCGCCGGCTCCTTCGGCGATCATGTCGATCAATACAAGTCTGGTTTCGAATAATGGAACTACTTGGCAGTCTTGACGATGGCGGGGTTTCCCAGACAAGTCACGCAGATCGATATGGACTATAACAAAGGTTCGTCGGAGTAGCTTACAGGTGGGGTATCTAGGAAACAATGCGAAAGATGTGGACAACGGCTCGGAATGCCGACGCTGAACTCCGGTGCCGATATGATGCTCAACGCCGCCCGTGTCCCAAGTAAAAGATCTTGTGCACACATTATACATGTCTTGAAGAAAACGAGAGCAGCCGTTCAGTGTCAGCCGTGGCAAGCGCAAAACAAAACATCAAGACCGCCACGAATCCGCAGACTTCTGCTGCAAAATGCTCTTCTGGCTATCCGCATCGCTCAGCACGGTCTGGACGTCGACATTGTCCTTGCCGCCACTGCTCATCGTCCGGGTCGTCATTATCGTCGTCGTGCCGTCATCGATACCGTCGTGGTGATGGAAGCGATCATCCTCGCGGACAGCAATATCGCCGCCGCCGTCGTCCACGTCGTACTCGACGACGCCTCCGCCCACGCCCGGATCCGTCCTCGTCCCCGCCCTCGCCCTCCTCCCCCCACACTCCTCATCACAAACGCCATCATCCCATTCCTCCTCATCCTCCTCATCCTCCAACCTCCCCCCCGCCTCCAACTCCAACTCCTCCATCCTCACCCCATCCGGGCCCGTCCCCTTCCTCCGCCCCCTTCCCCTTCGCCCCCCACCCACCCCCTTCTCCTCCTCCGCAACGCAATCCAACCGACTCTTCCACGTCACAAACAACCCCCCACTCGCCCCGCCCCCACCCGCCCCCACCGTCCCACTCCCCCCACTCCTCCCCGTCCACCCACCCCCCAACCTCATCAACGGCCTAAACGTCACAATACACGCCGCACACATGCCCAAACACTCCTCGACCCACGACCACAACCCCACCGGCACAATCGCACTGAGGGGATCCGTCGAGTCCGCGAAGCCCACGAGGTACTTGAGGCGAATGATGGTCGCAACCGACGCGACGACGCCGATGCCGAGGATGGCAATCGCGCTCGCCTTGACGACGGCCTTCATGTTCTGCAGGCGCAGGATGAGCGGCACCATGGCGAGCGAGTAGTACCAGTCCAGCGCGATGTTGGCGGCGGAGTAGAGGTAGACGGAGACGAGGATGGGGGTGCGGCGGGCGGCGCAGGTGGCGGTGGCGGGCGCGGTGGGGATGAGGACGGGCTGGTAGACGGGGTGCGCGGAGGAGGCGGTGGAGGGGGTCGGGTAGCATTGGAAGAGGAGGGTGAGGAACTCGTACGTGCTGACGACGATGGTGAGGGCGATGGTGGCGTGGTGCATGCGCCGCAGGGTCGAGGTCGAGAGGCCCATGACGCGCAGTTGGAGGAGGCCGATGCTGAGTTTGGCGAACATTAGGGCGATGGTGTAGGTGCATTGCGTGAGGACCATCCACTGTGGGGAGGGGCGGGGCGGCGGTCAGTCGGGCATGTCGCATGGCTGGTTGGGGGGAGGGAGAGAGAGAGAGATTGTGGGTACACACACACCTTCAAACCCAAGACGTACACGTCCCGCGGCAGGTCTGCCGTCTTCCGCCCGAAGCCGCCGTGGTCCATCGAGTACAGGCCGAAGCCCGTCTGGATGGCAAAAGCCACCTATATTGCCCCTCCCTCGTTAGCCACATGCCGTCCCCTCCCACTATTGGGGGGGAAGTTACGTACCAGCGCGGCGACGAGCAGGTAGTCGTCGCTGCTGAACTTTGCCTGCAGTCTTACGCGGATCCAGCATCTCGTCGCGATGAAAACACCCGTTATGCAGATGGATGCGATGATGACGGCGCGGAGCACCTTCTGCGTGCCGTCCAGCTGGTAGCTCTCACTGAACGAAGTCATCGGTACGGCGGGGGAGCCTACGGCATGCAGGACATGGCCGTGGTGTTGAAAAGTGTGAGGTTTGTGTGTTTGTTGTTTGTGTTGTAGCAATCGACGCTGCACCGCCGGAAAGATTGCCTGTGCCTGTAAATGGAAAGGGGTGGGGGGGCCGCGGCAAGCAGTACGCAGGGCGGCGGCGGGGGTGTGGGCGGAAGAGGAGGTCGGGGTCCAACGGATGTGTTATATCATCGGGTCGGGGGGAATCGATGGGGGCCCTTCTTGCATGAAACGATCGACGAGATCTGACGACCGGGGTCTGTCGCAGCGAGTGGAGAGGAGCTGCGCGCAGGGTGGAGGAGTGGATAAGGGAAGAGATCAAAAAGAAACAACTCCCGGCGGCCCGCTGAAGAACGGGGACAGGGATGCGGAAGCAACGCAAAAAGCAATGAGGTGGACCCCATCTTTACATATGCCGGCGGCGGCTTGCGTCACGTAGCGTGGAGCTGTAGCAGCCTTCCTTGGCCCATCTCGGCCACGCCCCGTCTTCTTGCCCTCTCCAGGGGCGGGCGGATGGGACACGAGCAGTAGTACAGGGACTCGTACAGGGCAGCGGAGCAGCAAGCCGGCCAAGGCAACGCCGTCCGTGTTGATTTCCGTTTGCGGGGGGAAAGAGCGGGTGCACCAGGTTAGCGTCGCAAGATTAGAGTTGGTGGTGGGCGCAACACGCACCCCGGAGGTACGTCCGGCAGCATGCTAGCACGCGCTTCCCCGTCGCTGCTGGGCGGTCCCACGAATACCGCCTGTTCCGGGGGGGCCAAACGAGAGGTGTATGTGGCTGCATGTCCCACACCGGTCTGCTGCGGCTGCTGTTGTCAGCAGCCGCGCCCGCAGTAGTCAAGTGCCGAGCTTGTTGACGTAGAGGTCTGCAGCCCCGTTTTGCGGCCTGCTTTTTCCCGCAGCGCGTCTGGCCAATGATGACGCGCCCGGCGTGTCAATGCGGAATGATCAACGCAATAAGCTTTCGGGGGGAAGAGAGCAAACCGGTCCGCGGAGGCCTGTTCTGCGACCATGATCCCTACATATCACGCGCCGCCCGCAATATTGTGACAAGCACCTCGATCCCCCGGTAAGACGTTCGAGGCCGGCCGGCCCCTCAGGTGACTTGGGATCCTGCGGGAGGCGGCTGCTTGGGCATCATTCACGCCATTCCCGCTGAAAGTACTTTCGTACCATGTCTCCCTCTCCCTCCGCACTTGCATCATCGTCGACCGTCCAATCCGCTATCGAGAGGCATGACTCGTCGGCTTGGCGCCATGATGGCTTCGAGCTGGCCGCATCTTCCGCCACCGGGTGTCGTAATAATAGCGCGCGCACGTCGGGTACCTATGGATTGATTTGCATTTGTGCCGCCCGGCCCCTGGTTTTCTTCTGGTCTGCAAGCCTCTCCCGCAGCCTAACTGCCGCCACAACGCCTCTCTGCTCATCACCGACGCGGCTCCTCCCCTGCGCAATTATAGGTCGAGAACGAGCCGAGACGAGATCTGCGCTTTTTTCAGCTGCCCACATCCTTGCATCCGTGGGGTCGTGCCCGCCCGCCCAACGCATGAAACCGTCGGCACCAAGCCATCCGGTTGCTGATTAGGGCGGGACGTCGAAAAAAAAAAAGAAAAAAAAAAGCGCGACGTTTGGCATATAGGTATGTATGTACATACAAATAACATCAGAACGAGAGACAGGCAAACCGACATCAGCACCATGCCAGCGATCTCCGCGCTCCCTTCCCGGCACCGTGGCATGGGGAGCGGGAGTGCACCTATCCGAGCGATGCGCGCGCGCAGGCGAGATGATGGATGATGATGAGCAATGCAGTGTGGATCCTCGGTCGCGATTTGGAACGGAGACGGCCCCACAGAGCGGCTGAGCGGCAGGTAAAGTTGCATCGGGATCGCCGTCGTTGCGTCCCGATGGACCCTGGCCAATGAACCACGTACGATAATCGCGGATGCGGGGCGGGGGTGCGGCTGAATCATTGCTGCCGTCCAGAAGAAGAAGGATTTCGTATATTGCTGCGGATACGTCAGTGGTGGTGGTTGCGTGCCAAGCTACCGGTTGCAATTGGGCTGCGGTAAATGGAAGGGGCGTGGCCGCTGGAGCGAGCTCCGGCCACGCATCGTAGGTGTTCACAAGACAAGCCCCTGCTGACGGGGGGCGTCGCCACTGCAGCCGAGATACCGGGTTGTATATCTGCAGAGGTACGGATTGATGAGCAGAAGGATTGGGACGGGAAAAAAGAAAGGTGATGCCAAGGGGATATAAACAACAGGCTTCGGCAGCCAGCAGTTCCGAATATAGAGGCGGGAGAAGAGCTGAGTTGCGCGCCGCAAACGCAGGGGGCAACGGAGAGATCCACCGCGCCGTAGCGACCTCCGACAGGACTCCACCCTTCGCTCACCTTGATGGCGAAGGATGTACAGAGTGGGTCACTCCCACTGGAATCCCGGGAGCTGATTGAAGAAATCCGTGATACCCCCGTCGCCACTGCCACCATATCAGCTCCACTCGACAAACCATCGGGCAGCAACAAGAAAAGAAAAGAACTTACGGAACAGCCTCGTACCCAAACTGCGTGGAATCCAGGGGCCACAGCAACGAATTCAAATCATTCAGCTGCGTCTGCGGGCTCTCCTCCGTCGCGATGACCTCGTCGCCTAAAAGGAACGGCCCACACAGCCGTGCAATCACCCGCAGGCACCGCGTCGCCGTCGCGTTCACCCGCGCCATATCCTCCAGCGTCCGCACCGCCTGCCGCACCTGCCGCCGCCATTCCTCCGCGCGTCCCGACTGCGGCTCGTTCCGCAGCGACACGATCGGGATGATGACGGCCTGGAAGACGAAGTAGATGCCGTACCAGCACGCCATGGGGGAGCGGTTGGTGGCGGCGCTGGAGCTAAAGGCGGCGCCCTCGCCGAACCAGAGCGCCGACGTCGTGGCGATGGTCTCGGCGGCGGCTTGGAGGCAGCGCTGGATGGCGAGGTTGATGGCGGACGACGGGTCGGTGCGCTGCGAGGAGGACTGCTCGTCGACGTCGCTTTCTTGCTGCTGAGACCGGGCGGCGGCGCGGGCGCGGTTCTGGAGCACCGCGGACCGGATCACGAACGGCCGGTACATGATGATCTTGAAGTTGCGGCAGCGCAGGTGCAGGACGGCGTGGCAGAGGGCGAACTTGGGCGCTTGCACTGCGTCTTGGTTGAAGTATGGGGGCAGATTGGCCAGCCAGCTCCCGATGCGCGAGTCGTCGAGTTGGAGGAGCGCCTCGGGCGAAGGATAGGACCCGCTGATGAGCGCCGCGAAGATATCTTGAATGGCGAGGTTGAAGAGTGCTTGGCAGCGGAAACTGGTGTAGATGGTCGTCTCTGCGGCTTCGGCTGGGAAGTGTGTAGATGCCCTCGTCAGGTCCTGGACCGCTGGAGGTTAGTCGCGTGGGATTAGATCTGTGAGCAAGGTACACACACCGTGTCTCGAAAGTTCCTGGGCAGTCCGACGTCTACACCTGTGGGCGAATCGATCGGCCGCGAAAATGTGATGGATGCGCCGGTGTCGAAGATGACCAGGCCCCACCACACTCGACGGCGCATCTCCATCTGCCAGGGACTGACAGTCCAGTCGGAATACTCCCTGTGGAGCCCAATGCCCACGGCAACACGCTTGGCCAGGCCAAGGTAGTTGTAGCCGGAATTCGGCTTGTTGGCCTTTTGGACGTAGTTGGCGACGAGGACGAGCACTTGCACGAGCATCATGCTTCCTGTCTCCAATATGTCGAAAGAGAGTCTGCTTTTCGCCGCTTCAAACAGCGCAACGTCTGTTCCCGATGGATACTTCCCCGAGATGCACGCGCCGAGAGCTGAGACGACGTAGAGAAGGACGTGCCAAAGGGTACCGGGTGGCCTCGGAATGACTTCCATGTACTCGGCTCGAAAGGTCGCTTCGTGTATGAGAGGGTAGGACGGATGGTAGATGCTGAAGTAGTCGTCGATGAAGGGGTCGAGTCGAGAGGGTGGGAGACTCTGTTGTGCGGAAGGAGCAGACACATCTTCGCTTGTAGCGTTTGATAGACCTAGGTCATCAGTCTGTTCGTTATCGAGCGAATGGCCTGCGTCGGTGAGATGTAAGAAGGACGCGCCCGATGCCACACCTGGTCAAGGTACTTTAGCAGGAACAAGCGATGTTGAAGAGTTGATTGAGCCCACCAAGATAGCCCTCGTTTCCACCATTGACCAAGTTCCCCATTCCATCTGCCGGTGCTTGATTCTTGGCGGCACTCCGTTCATCCCATTCCAGATTGCCAGAAACGGATGCGGGCGTTGGCTCAAGAGGAAATGTGATTGCTTTCGAATTGGATGGTTTGTGTGTTTTCTCGTTCAGGTCGTGGATAGCTGGGACTTCCCCCACCGACGAGGGCGGGTTTTTACTGCTTTCATGGCTCGAAGCGACAGCGAAAGTGTTGGACGGCGATGACGCGGACTCGCTCGCCGGGTTGCGTACTTGCGGTGCAACTCGGGCCTCGGCCAGCTGCGGGAAGGGCGCATTCGGCAGCACACTATTGGCATCAAACCCCGTTGTATCTGCGAGGGCAAGACTGGAGTTCAGAACGGGGGCAGAAGCATACTGCTGCACGAGGGCGCGGGCTTCTGCCAGCTGCTGCTCGACTTCGGTGAGGTATCTGAGACGTGTAAGGGTCGTATCCGTCGCCAGCCGTACGTGGTCTCACTTTCTGGTCAGCGGAGTTCTATTCCGCTGCTCGTACACACATCTTTCCCGGGTCCGACGGCAGGGCGAGCATTGCGGCAGTTCTTTGTTGCACTTTTGGCCTTCGGTCAGCACGACGTCACGTGGTTAGGGATTCCAGGCAGACCTTGATCTTCTTCGCATGACACCGGCTGCAAGATCGCTTGGCCAGCTCGGGCTGTGGCATCAAGGCTCATCAGTGTGTCGCCGTGCGAGGTAGCGAAGATGGCGGTGGCGGCTGGATGGAGTGCAGGGTAGGTCCAGGCTGACCAGCTGTGGCTGCAAAAGGTGGGGCTCACATTACATAAGCGGACCGTCATCACTTCCAGTAATTTGTACCGCACTTCTTCAAGCCGCCCGGATCCTGCGCAGTGACAGGTATCGCCAAAGTTGATGACAAAAGCCACCTGCTATACTCATCCAACCTCACTCTGAACCGGCACACAGGCCAACTTTTTCTTCTTTTCTGGTCCAGTGGAAATGGTGAGACAATTTCGACTATTACAGAAGTGGAAAAGTCTAGGGTCTCGGACGTCGGCAAGTTCTGGAGAAAAATTAGCAGCCTTGCGCTCTTGAAAGTAGAAGAGGCTTGCAACTTGCAGGACGCCCATTGGAAGGATGGCAATTTCTACATTCGCGATACTGCGTTTAGCAATTTCCTTGGCTGGCATGAAATGCACCACAGGCATTATGATGGATCACTTCAGGCGCTTCAGGCTTGTTCTAACGCTTTCCATCACATAGCGACGGGCTAAACCGACAGATTTCATTTATCTTCGATATGCCCGGATATTCTGCAGTACTTGCCCTTGTTTTGACGAACACATACTCAACCGATATAATTTTGGAGCAGTCGATGATTTGGGGCTCACCAACTCACTGGGTCCAATCGACGATGGCCACTTCGGACGAGACGGGTGGATCAGAACGTGCCTGTCTCCCTTCCGTTTCCAAAGCTGCAAGTTCATCAAGGTAAAGCCATTCCCGCGAATCTATCCCGTCAAGCTCCCCACCAACACTCGCAGATCGTGCGGCTCGGCACCGGAGAAGTTCGTGCGCTTGTTAAAAATCCTCCAGATACGCCCGAGGTTAAAGAGGCCTACGAGTACGACCCGCTCATGGGACCAAGTGCGCCGCCGATTCACGCTCAAACCTTCGCAATCTACCTCAGAGCCTGCAGTCCGTGCTGCGTCCGGCACCCTTTATCCCATGGCACAGATGCATCGCAATCCCCACCCGATCTAATCTGCTACGGCGAATCCCGAAGAAGAAAACCAATATTGATGGAGATCAAACCCCTTTGTGGGGGCTTCAAGTGTACTATGTCATTTCTTTGTTATTTGTTCTCATTTATTACTTTTTGCCTCTCATTTCAGCGCTGGTGTTTGGGATTTACTGATTGTCGGGTCTTTTAGGAGCTAGTCACGCCTTCTTCTGCTCGTCTGTTGTCATCTATTATTTGGTGCTTCTCACCTTAACACTGGTGTTTAGGGTTCATTGGTCAATGGACTATTATGGAATTTTCGTTGACGCATTTGTCCGCGCTTATTGCAATTTTGGTGGAATATGAACAATTTTCTGTATGAACAACTAGAAACTACTCCAGAATCTATCAAGATTTCCTGCCGCTTTGTATTCAAAACCTCGAAACGGAAGCTCCAGGACTAGAGGCATACTCTCTAGGCGCGGAGAGTTTCATCGCACCTAAGCCCTGCTTCTCCCATTGCTTTAACATGTCGGTCCCTCTAAGCAGTTCAGAGCTGCAGCTTTGGGAAAAGCTGCTCAAGTACCAAAACATACTTCATACACCCCACCACTTCCCTCTCCCAGTAACGGCGAAAACTCTCGACGATATTGGTCGTCTCCGGAAGGCCTCGCCAAGGCCGGCGGTAGATCCTCCCGGCCGTACGAAAGGACACCTTCATGTTCTCGATGAGCTCGAGTGCCTTGTGTTCTCCCTGGTGTTTGACGATGAAATCAAACCCTCCGAATTTGATGAACACGATAGCGTCCAGCTGAGGCCAAGAGAAGCACCGCTCGTCGAGAGTGATGGTCTTGAGGTTTTGGCAGCTCTTGCTGAAGATGCGCCACCCGTTGAGCTTGCGGAACAGCATGAGATGCTCGTAATCGACCTCCGCCTCTGGGGAAAGAGTGATGTGTTCGACGAACAGCAACGGCAGGGTGAATCCGCACGGGCGGATGCCGTCCAGCCGCATCATGAACATGTTGAAGGCGTCCTGGTGGTGGAAGGCCAGGTTGTTCCTCCTGTACAGGATGGGGCACCCTTCCCGGTAGGTTTGCTTGTTGGCCAGCAAGAGGTTGGGGGAAATCCTGTGCAAGTGGCTCCGGCCGTACTTCTCTACCTCATGACTGTCGTAATCATGACTGTCGTAGTCGCGGAACAAACGGAACTGCAGGCCTGCGGGTCGGACGTAGTGGGAGCGGATGTAGACCGGAGCCTTCGACACAAGTGTTAGCTCGTAGATCCGGTTCTTGATCTCTCCTGGGAGGTCGATCCAGCCGAGAGGGGACTTACGAGCCTGCTGTGCTGGTCTGAGGTGACTCATAGTTGTGACTGTCCTTGGTTTTGGTAGGTTGCCGGTACTCCAAAGTCAGAGTGGAAAGGCAAGCAGAGGTGGAAAGTGAGGGAGGAATCTGGGTTGAGGTGCTCACTGAAAGGGTTTTATGCAAGTTAGAGTGCCCCGTTGTTTAGCGACAACACACTTCGTGGAGTGGCACATAGACCGTCGCTTCTGTCCGATAGGGTTATTGTTCATGTACACTGCAGTGCACGTGTTATACCTGAAAGAGAGCTGAGAAGCCACTGTGGTAATCGAAGAACCTACAGTCAAGCCCATGGCTGATATACACTTATCAAATCAAATATACCACTACTAAATTGGGTCGCCAAAACCATTGTATCCAGCTCCCCGTAAGCTTTTATGGCTTGCTTCCCTTGTGTTTCTCGAACGTTTTTCGATCTTTGATGCCTCAACGGAGAGAACAAACAATGGCCGTTACTGAGTGAGCACAAACACCTCTTGTCTTTGTCCTCTACAAACGTCTCCTGTCCCCCGTGACTTTCAGAGAGCTCTTCCTATGCGTTCGCTTAGAAATATCCACGGTAGGACAACGCCGTAGGCTTTCGCTTCTGCTGCACCCGCATCTAAAATCCCGCCATCCACGACCATAGCCACTACACCGCTACGTTCTAAGCAAACTTAACAGCCGCGTACCTTTGATACTTAGCCCATCCTAGGGCAAACGGAAGCCATCCTACGGCAAGTTGGCCTCGATGCTTCGCACAGATCACAACCAAGTATTCTTCCCGAAGCCACCAAAAAAATCAATTGCACGCTCACTTCCATAATCATTCACATTTTCGTCATAAAAACCGGCCTCCAGCTACTCCGCCAGCCCGACACGCCGCCTCTGAACCCGGCCAAACTGATCCTCGGCGACGAGCCCTGCTCCAAGTCGCGTTCGGACGTCTCGATCCGAAAATCCACCTCCTTCGTGATGTCGCCCAAGCCGACACTACCGGCACTACCAGTGCTCGCCAGCGAGCCCCTCTTCTTCTTCCCCGACAGCGACCTGACCAAGCCCCCGACATACCCCCACCCCACCCCGTTCTCCTCCGCCTTCGCCTTTTCCCCCTCCCCCCCATCCCCCATCCTCGTCGCCTCCTCCAGATTCCCCAACCGCATCTCCGCCATCCGCGTCCCCTCCCCCTCCTCCCCCCCGTCCTCCCCCGCCCTCAACCACCCCGGCGCGAACCACTTCACCAGCGGCTTCGCCGCGGGCGCTGCCACGCACACGAGCCCGGCATCGACCTCTACAGCCGACCAAATCGTGACATCGTAGCTGGCCCACGTGAAATCGCTACCGTCCGGAATCGCGCGGATGCGTACGATGCGGACGACGCTGGCCGCCAGCACCAGCCACCCGAGCGACACGACGCCCAGCAGCGCGACTTTCTGCCGGCGGGGGATCTGCAACGGCACGATGTTCGGGACGACCTGCGCCGCGAGCCACGCGTCCGCGAGCATGTTGCAGACCGCGCAGGCCCAGAAGTGGGGGTGCATGGGGACGCAGCGGGCGGCCGGGTCCGCGGCGAGGGACTTGTCCCAGTACGCGGCGATGGGGGCGCACTGGAAGATGGACAGGGCGAGCAGCGGGAGCGTGTAGGCGACGATGTAGGCGAGGGCGGCCTGGGCGAGGCGGCGGTTGAGCGGGTCCGCGAAGATGTCGAGGTAGAAGAGGCAGATGGCGATTTTGGTGAGGGACAGCGTGAGGATGTAGATGAGGAGCGAGGCGTATTGCAGTTTGAGGTTTGTGTCGAGTGCCTGGGCGGGGAGCTCGGCGGCGTGGATGCCGGCGCCGTAGGCGGTGAGGGCGCAGGAGAGGGTGGTGAGGACGATGGAGGTCGACTGTTTGGAGGTTTTTGTTAGCGTGTGGGGAGGAGGTGGGAGTGTTCGTTGGGGATGGCTTACCCATGCTATGCACAGCATGGTGTCGTCGGCGCCCCATTTTCGCCGGATGCAGGCTTTGGAGATTATGCGCGCGATGACGAAGAAGGAGGCGATGATTTGGGGGACGATGTTGCCGACGAGGACTTCCCCGGTTCGCGACTTTGAGGCGTCCTTCATGGTTGTGTCAGCGCATGTAGCCAAGTGTAGGGTGGGTGGTATGAGGCTATCCATACCGCAGGGCCCAACCAGGGATCCATTTGGGTGGTCCAAGTGACAACAGCAATTATCTCATTCCATTGAGTTTACAGTGAGTGAAATCCGATCGTCGCACCGGAGCGGGTGCGAACAGTTTTATCCATGAAGCGCAGAGAAAGCGGATCAAACAGGGGCTGTGCTGTCGCGAATATTCAACAGCGGCAGCCCGTTTCCACTTTCCATCGACCGCCGATCCGGACCGCCTTCGTCCGCATTCGTCTCACATGCGTCGGCCGGCGATGCAAAACAGCCAATGGCAAGCCGTTTCATACGTGTGACAGTGGTGAAGGACGCGCCACGCTCTAGGCGCTCGGGCTAATCCACCACCAGATCGACAACCTTGTTTTACAATCGACGTGCTGCAACGCTCGCTCGCTTCTAGTTGACCTCATGCTTCGATCTGCACGATAGAACTGCTGTTAACGCCATGGACTGAGCATGTGCGGTCGCATGGCTTCGACGCGGATGGCACCCTCATGAAGATCGCTTATCCTGCCTAAGCTTAATTTTAGTCGTAAGCCTCTGCTGCATTCACATTTACTATGCACGCAAAAGAGCAATGTCTGCTCGGCTTCAGCATCAACCTTGTCGGGATCAGAGAGTAACATACCCCGAGGAGTGGTAAGTTTCGGGCTCAACCTTCAACTGCTTCACATGGCCGGTGCAACCTTCTGCATGCGTGCGACGACCGTTCATGCGCCGAATCTGTGTGGCTGATTCGGCTGACGATCCGGGGACAGGCAGCGCAGGAGCCACAATGCAGGGGCGCCCCTCTGGTCTTACGCCGGACGACGACCCGGCGACCGAGGCGGACAGGCCTTAAAACGCCTCCATCGCTTGGCTCACGGTCCAGACGAGCCCAAAAAATGTCGACGTTGACGGACGTGTCACTGCAGAAAATGGATGGGACGATCAACACCCGGTAATCTGAAAACAACTGAAACTTCACACAATGATTTGCACTGTCAATCCCAATTCTGCCTCGAGCACTTTCGGTAATCATGTCGTGGAGCGTGGCGAGGCACTCGCCTATCCGATGGAGATCAGGCTAACAAAGGCGACGGTGGAAACAATGGCTTCGAATGCTAAAGGTAGTCCATGAACAACCTTTTCATCTCACAAAGGGGACTCGAGATCGTCCTCGTCCCCCAAACAACCGACAAACCGCAAAACACCGACTACCACGTGAGCGTTCGCATACAGCGCGAAACCCCTCCCCCAAGATTCCAGTAGCAGCCCACCCCCCCTCACTGCGACGGCGGCTCCAGCCCAATCCTCCCCTCGTCATCATAAAAAATCTCCCTCATCTTCACACACCTCAAATGGTCCACCCCGCCCGACAA
Organism: Diplodia intermedia; assembly: GCA_021495925.1. NCBI lineage: Eukaryota > Fungi > Ascomycota > Dothideomycetes > Botryosphaeriales > Botryosphaeriaceae > Diplodia > Diplodia intermedia. The sequence goes on along the minus strand of JAKEKT010000056.1, from coordinate 220,997 downwards.
CTCGCAATCATGATAAAACAACCACCACCTCCCCTCCCACTCCACAATCGAATGATGCGTCGTCCACCCCAGCACGGGCTCCAACAACCTCCCCCTGTACGTAAACGGGCCCAGCGGCGACTCCCCCGTCGCGTACACCAAGAAATGCGTATCGCCGGTGCTGTACGACAGATAGTACGTGCCTCGATACTTATGCACCCACGCCGCCTCGAAGAACCTCCTGTCATGATCATCCGCCATCAGCGGCGCCCCCGCTTCATCCAGCACCAACACCTCCCTCGTCCCCGTCCCCCCCTCAAACTCCAGCATATCCCCCCCCAACACCCCGACCCGCGGCCCCAACGCCCTCACCCCCTCCCCCCGCGGCTCCTGCTGCCCCCCCTCCATCGCCCGATCAAACACCTCCCCCCCCTCGTCCCAGCACTGCAACTGCCCGCCCCACAGCCCGCCGAAATACAGATACGCGGTCCCTGCGCCGTCGCCGTCCGGATCCACAAACGCGGCTGGATCGATGCTGTAACTGCCACGTATCGGGCGCGGCCGCGGCGCGAACGGGCCGGTCGGGGCGTCCGCCACCGCGACGCCGATGCGGAAGACGCCGGCGGTGTCGCGCGCGGGGAAGTACAGGAAGTACTTGCCGTCCTTTGCGGCGGCGTCGGGGGCCCAGAGCTGTTTGGAGGCCCAGGGGATCTGGGGTGCTGCGAGGGCGATGCCGTGGTCGGTGGCGGGGGGGAGGGAGGAGGGGGTGGTTGTGGTGGTGCGTGGTGGTGGGGGGGAGGAGAGGGAGAGGACGTGGTAGTCGGTCATGTCGTATTGGTCGCCGTTGTCGTTGGAGGCGATGGCGGTTTCGCGGTCGTGCGAGGGGTAGATGTAGAGCGTGCCGTTGAAGACGTGGGCGGAGGGGTCGGCGGTGTAGATGTGCGTGACGAGGGGTGGGGATGCCATGGTTTTTTTTGGTGTTGTTGACCTTTTACTCTGGGGAGATGGGGTTCTTTTTTTGATTTGCGGTTTGTGGTGGTGTTTCTGGGATTGGAGCGGATGCGTTGGAGAGGTAGTAGGCCTTTCTGGTACTCGATCGATCCGAAGGTCGTTTACTATCCGTTTGAATGTGACTTGCCGCCTGTGATGTTCTATTATAAACGTGGGGTCGCCGCGGGGGAGGACGCCCTCTTTACCCGAATTAGCCTGCCATGGATTTATCCGGCGCCAAAAGAGGACGAGCTTGAGGCGGCTCTGCGCGGGTAAAGGGACGGGAAGAAGCGAGAGGTTACCGCTCTTCCATTATCCAGGACCAGGTAGCTTGATTGTAACAGTTCCGTAACGCCGTGATATAGGTCACCGAATTGCTTCATTGACCGGCTATTCCTAGCTGAGTGTCACGTTGGACAAAAATGGTGGAAATGTTCTGTTGTCGCTCTGAACCAGGCATAGCTACACCTTTGAACTACGAAAGATCGAGAATCGGTTGTTGCTAAGCAGTAACAGGACATCTTAGGCCTACAAGCTTGCAAGTAAACGTCGTTCCGAGCGGCCGACGCTGATTCGGACGCTGAAGCAGTGTCAGCACAAGTCCTTGCACATCCATCGGGGACCAACCAACCACAAAGCCCACAGCAATCCTCAAAACGACCCCAGATAAGGTGACTTTCTCGAACATTTCAACCACCTGAACATTTTTCTCTCCCACGCGGTCGACGTACCGCAAATGCAGCCAAAAGCCCCACACAATCTACACCATCCCCATCCCAACTTTTTTTTCTTCTCACAAAGCGAAAAAAAATCGAACAAGCCAACAACGCCAAATCCCAATGCCATCCATTACCTTCACCCGCCCCACCCCCTCAAACAGCATCAGAGCACCTCACCGATGCTTCCCCTTCTTCCCCTTCTTCTCTTTCGACGCCTCCGCCTCCTTCAACGCCTCCTCGACCGCCTCGCCCGCCTTCCGCTTCGACGCCCCCCCTCCATTCTTCGCCTTCACGCTGACCGTCGTGCTCTTCCTTCCGTCGCGCGCCGCCTTCGAGACCTGCTTCTCGGCCTCCGTCCAGTCGTGCGCGTCGTTCGACGCCATGGCGTACCTGCGGAAAGAAAAAAAAAAGATCAAAAGTTAGGGAAAATTCCAAGAGGGAAGCAGGATGTTGCCGAAACTTACTTATCCAACGGCAACGCATCGATCATGCTCCTCATCCGCTCCCTCTCCGCGCGCCTCACCTCGTCCGCCTCTTCCTCGAGCTCATCCCCCAAGCTCTGCGCAAGCGGCTGGAACTTCCTCGTCGCCGCCGCGCCGGCATCATGGTGAGCGTCCTCCCTTTCCTCTTCCTCGGGCGCGTCCGGCAACTCCTCCGCGACGGCGCCCTCGACCAAGCCGCGGAAGTGCGCCGAGATCTTGCGCATCGTCTTGATGAACATGGCCAGGATCTGCGAGCTGTTGAGGTCGAGCTCCCTGCCGACGTCCTCGAGCATGCGGCGCTGCAGGCCGATGGCGAGCAGCAGCGCCGTCTGCAGCCCGGAGAGCTTGACGCCGGGGCCGAGGCGGCCGAGGAAGTATAGCGACGCGATCGTGGGCAGCATGTCGAGGATGACGTGGTAGTCGAGCATGTTGTTGGCGTAGCTGTCGAGGCGCTTGAGGTCGAAGGGCGAGAAGATGCCGTCCAGTTCGGCTTTGGTGAGCGGCTTCGTCGCCGTCGACGTGTCGAACTTGATGCCGGATGAGGCGGCTTCGTTGATGCTGAGGGCGACGGGGGACTCGAAGCTGCGGAATTGGTAGGAGAGGAGGGAGAGGAAGCGGCGTTGGAAGTCGCGCGAGAAGGCGCCGAGCCAGCTGGGGTCCGCGTTGGTTTGGGTCTCGAGGGTGCGCAGCATGACGCAGGTGTGTTCGCCGGTGAGGTCGTTGGCGGTCTGGCGGAGGTAGACGGGCACGAAGGAGGAGCGCTTCCAGAATCTTTGGAGCTCCTTGGTAAGACCGTAGCTCACACCCATCCAGTCGAGTGCCGGGGGCTTCCTCTCAGACAGACGAGCGAAAAGGGGCGGCATTGCTGTGATATCGCGAACCTTCACGTTGTCTTGCAGAAGATTTGACTCCTCCAACTCCTCGTCCGTCACACGAACCATCGTCTCCTCCTCAGCAAGGTCGACCTCAGACAGGCTGGTGAATTTGCCTTGGTAGAAATCGGTGAGGAGTTCGATGGCCTTGCGACCGTAACCCATGCCGATGTAGTCGGGGTTGGTAGCAATGCGAACGACACGGGCACCCGAAAGACCGGCAAACTCATCGTCCTGGAATTGCTGGCTGACGAGCCAAGGAATAAGATCACCACCGGCCCTCTGGCCCCTGCTCAAGCTGCTCAGGACACTCTCTCGGCTAATCTGACCCTCCATAGCAACTTGGATGACGCAAAGAGGCTCCGGGAGCTTGTTACTGCCTTCGTCGACGGGAGGAACCAGGGCGAACAGTTGGTGAGCCGGGGCATCCGACATGAGTTGCAGGTCATTAGGAGAGTTCTTGTAGTGGCTTGCCACGTAAAGGGCCATCATCTGCTGCAGGAACTTTTCAGAAACAGGGTGGAAGGAAAACAGGGTATCTCGGTTAACGTGCAAAAGCTGGCACTGGGATGGGTCGGGGCATCCCTGGGTATTCATCCTTGAACGGGGGAGAGTTGCGTCGAGGCAAAGTAGCTTGTTCATCCACTTCTCCACAGCATCGCCCGGTGCGTATCTGATGGATTCGGCGAGAGTGATCTCGCGGAGCGAACGGCCACCTGCGACAGAATCCGATCCATTCTTCGCTTCCTTGCCAGTCGAGCGGTCGGCAATCACTTGGTCGGCGCCTTTCTTGGAGCCACCCCGAGATTGCTCCCTCAGCTTTTGGATGAGCTTAAGAGAGAGCGACCGTCCAGTTCCCTCGTAACCGTTGATTGTCGATGCCATGAAAACCAAATAAGGACCCATCAACTTCTGGACCAAAGGCAGTGGAATAGCTGCGGCCTCATCAATGACCAACAGTTCGGCCTGGCCCAGGACATGGGCATCCTGCGGCTGGATGTACTGGATGGTCTGCCTGTGCTGGCGATGCACGTTGACGCGGACGATGGCCTTGTTGAAATCGGGGTTCGTGGACTGGATGATGGAGTAGTCGACGTGGTCCATGTATTCCAGCGCGTCAAAACCCTTGAAGACGAACTCGAAGAACGTCTTCAAGTTCTCGGGGCTCGGGGCGGTGATGAAAATGTTGCTGTAGCCGTGGGCAACGGCAGCGGCAACGGCGACGCCGAGCGCGGCAGACTTACCACGACCTCTGGCAGCAGTCAGGGTCACGGTGCTTTGGAGCGTCTTCTCCGCGATGGCATCGATGAACGTCAAAAGACCCTTGGCCTGGTCCACGGTGCGGGCGAGGGACACCAGAGAGCCGACGGGCTGAGAGTCAGCAAGCGACTCCTTGATCTCCTCCAGTTCCTTCGCCTGAGGCGTCTTTCCTTCCAGCTCCGGGTCGGGCGGCGGCAGCTGGCGCACGTTCTTGCCACCGGAGATGGGAAGGACGTTCAGCTCGTCGTCTACCACAAGGCACGACTCACAGCTCCCGAGGGAGAGAATGAAGCGCTCGTTGAAGCGGGCAACGACGTCACCATGAGCCTCGGTGCGGTAGCGGGAGTGCACATCCATGGACATGGTGTAGAGCTGCTTCAAGCTGGACATGCCCTTGAGCAGCAGGATGACCAAACCTCCGCCCTCGACAGTCTCGATGGTGCGCGCGAGCAGGTTGGGGGTGAGGGCCTCGAAATCCTGCAGAATGCACATGCCGTAGGTGTTTCCGAGAATCTTGTCCGTCTCCTTGTAGTAGACATAGCGGATGTTCTGGGTGGAGATGAACAGCTCGAAGGGGTCGTTCTCGTCGGCGTCGCGGATACCCCGCTTGATCTCCTTCTTGATCTTCTTTTCGCGCTTCTTGCGGTGGCTGCTGAAACCCAGCAGCTTGTTCTTGTATGCCCACAGCACGCTCTTGTTCAGCTTGACGTCGACATTGAGCAGGATGTGGTAGAGGTTGACGATGACGTCCTTCTGGTGGTCTCCAACAACGACGAAAAAGCTGCGCTTGCGCTCCTGGGCTCCGTTGCGGATCAGGGCGGGAATGCGGGCGTCAATGGCCTTCTTGACCATGGTGGGCAGCTGCGGCGCCGTGTCCGCGGCGGGCGGTGGATTCGAGGAAGGGCGCAGGCGATGCGCGGGATGCGGGCGGGGCGCGTCGCGAGCGTGAGATGTCGCGTCGGTCCAGGAGAAGCGCACGGCGGCGCAGGGTATCTCGGGGGTCGGGAAGGGAGCTGTGGCGCGGCGGCAGTGAGAGGCGGTGGTGTTCAGCGCTGGAGAAAAAAGTGCGCCAAGATTCCACGGCGATAAGATAAGCTCCGGCTGGCTGGACCCTGGGCTGCCCCGAGCGCGGCTGTGGCTCCGCCTGCGACGACGCGGCCACCACCATGTCGCACATTGCGCGCGGCTTCTCCGTCTGTCGCTCGCTCCGCTGCGGCGTCTAATATGATACTTGCCGGCTAACACAACCTCATGGAGCGGCTAGCCGCTCTCTGGATCGCGTACGCTTGTTCCCGCCTGTCGTTCCGCCCCGCGCAGCCATAGCGAAACTCACACGTCGCAGAGGGCTCCTTGCCTGCACCGCACACCTCACCGCCTCCCTCGATAGATCTATCGCGCTCCAACGTCCTGTCCACGCTTCGGTTGTGGTCCTGCTCGTCGCCGGAGTTGCTCTGCTTCTTACCGACAAAGTGCGCCCCTTGCGCTCCAAGCCCGCCGCCCCGAAACAGCAGTATGCGCCAATTCCTTTGTCAGACCTCGGCGATGCGCATGGCTCGCGCCCTGTGTCGCCTGTACCTGCCGAGCCGCCTGCCGTCCAGGATCCCCGTCCGAAGCCCGGCCTGAAGCTGCAATGCGTCCTGCTTGTCTTCCTCCTCTGCACTCGCATCGAGATCCTGCGCCAGGTTGTCGCCGGCAGTGAATGCTCGCAAGCCACCCGAGAGACACTGGTACCCATATTCATTGCCGTCGCCGATTGGTGGTTGGTCCGGCGCCGTCAACGTCCGCAACGTGAACGGAACACCGACAGCGACAATGACATGGACACGACTTTGTACAGCGATGCTTTCAGCGGCCTTGCCGGTAGTAGCTGGAGGCCTCTGGTGGCCATTGCCCTTCTCGCATGGTCTTGTACTGCCGCCATCGCGCGCGCTCTGCCTGCAAAATCTACCTATATTTGCCCTCCTATTTCCCGCGATTACATCATGATACCCAGGCTTCAGATTGCTGGCGTTTTACTGGATGGTTTCCTTGCTATGTTAGTGTATCAATTAGTAGACTCATATCATCCGGGACCTGGCCGCTCCGCATCCAGGGGAATAAATTGCCTGGGAATGGCGTGCGTGGTAAGTTTCATTCTCTGCCCATGAAAGGAGCCTTAAAGGCACCTGAATGACGATTTATACTCAAGCCTCCCTCTAGAGGGTGATGTCTCTCTCGCTTTCAAGCCTGCGCTTGACCTTCTTTGGAAAGAAAAAAAGTCATTTGACGAAGAGAAAGAACGACCGCGTGTGCTAACTTCACCCCGTCCAGTTGTCCGCTGTCATCTGGATGTTGATCGGTGCTGGCATGTATCAGTATGCCTCTGATTATGCACGTAGCCTGATCAGCCCCACCCCACTGCACTTCACTTCAAGCGTCATCTGGTTAGCGGTCAAAGCATCGCTTGTCATGACATGCGCCGTTCATTCTGTATGTATCTTTTCCCTGCGATTATATCGCCCGCTGACACAGAAACAGGCTAAGCATTTTGGGATGCTGAATATCTCGGTCCTAATTCTCTTCACTGCTGCCTCAGTTTCTCTCTTCATGGCCACATGGAACCACTCACACCCCTTCCCACCACTTCCTGGAGGAATGGTCCTTTCCCTGGTCGGCATGACCTTCAGCTTGGTTTTTTATTCCCTCCCCGAGTCATCAAATCGTCAAGGACCCCACCCATTGTCCAGGCCGAAGCCGCTTTCGCACCTCTGGGGCTTCTATCCCATCGTCGGTGTGCTGTTCTTCCTGCAGCTGCTGCTGGTGTACAATGGAGATGACGAAGTCCGATACCACCCAATCGACATGCTCATGTTCAGTGCCAAAGAAAGAAACGATGACTGGCTCCAATGGGCCTCGTCCAGCCTCTCGATTGAAACGGCAGCGGTGAACTACACAGCGCGGTATAAAAGACATCCCCCGCCTAATTTCGACGCGTGGTATTTGTATGCCACCGGTCGCTCGTCGGTCATTATAGATGACTTCGACTCGATTCACGACGACTTGCTTCCGTTCTGGTCGCTAAGCCCGGCTGAGATCAGACAGCGCACGTGGGAGGCCATCGCCGACCCCTCCAAAAACATCGGTGGAATCTTCATCCGCGAGGGCAAAGCTCGGATTGCTCCCAACGTGCCTCGTAATCAACGACTGATGCTCGACAGCATTGTACAAATAATCGACAAATTTGGCCAGTGGCTTCCCGACATGGACCTGGCTTTCAACCTCAACAATGAATGCCGCGTGGCTGTCCCTTTCGAGGAAATGGAGACCATAAAGGCAGACGCTGCGTACGCAATCAACAAGGAAAAAACGGAGAACGACCTGGCAAATCATTTCTCTCCAGAGCGCGAGGTTGGATGGCAAAAACTCCCAGAAACTCCCACCAGTGCGGATTACTTTGTGACTCTATCCAGGCGCTCAACCTGGGACGAATTCGGCGCGAGCACCTGCCCACCCAACTCGCCGGCGCGGTCTCAACGAATCTGGAACCGTAGAGATTTCTGCGCCTCATGCGCGCTTCCGCACACTCTGGGGGCCTTCTTCGCCAACTGGACGCTGGCCTCGGACATCTGCCACCAGCCCGACCTCGCCAACCTCCACGGCTTCTACACGTCGCCCAACACCTTCATCGGCACCCACCGGCTCATGCCCGTCTTCAGCCAAAGCAAGGCGCCCGGCTTCAACGACATCATCTACCCCTCGGTGTGGAACTACATCGACCGCGTCGCGTACGCGCCCACGCCCGAGCACCCCGACCCGGCCTTCGCCGACAAGCAGCCCGACCTCTTCTGGCGCGGCGCCACGTCCGAAGGCTTCGCGGGCGGCGGCGCCCACTTCTGGCACGGCATGACGCGGCAGCGCATGGTGCACGCACTCAGCCTATCCAACGACACGCAAGTCCTGCCGCTGCCGCACCCCGTCGCCAGCTACAAGCGCAAGCTGCGCTACGTGCCCGTCGCGCCGGCGGCCCTGCGCGCCGCCATCCCCGTCGACGCCGCCTTCAGCGACATCGCGCGCTGCGGCGAGCCCGCGTGCTCCGCCGAGCGCGACCTCTTCCTCGGGCCTTCCCCGCCCGCATTCGCATCGCTCTCCGACTCGGCGCGCAGGAAACGCCGCCGCGACGAAGCAAAGAAAAACGCGACGCCCCTCCAGGCGCACTGGCGCCACCGCTACCTCCTCGACGCCGACGGCGCCGGCTTCTCGGGCCGCTTCCTCGCCTTCCTCCGCTCGCGCAGCCTGCCGCTGAAAGTCCACCCGCTGTTCCGCGAGTGGTGGCACGGCCGCGTCACGCCGTGGCTGCACTTCGTCCCGCTCGATCCGCGGCTGCAAGGGCTGTGGCCGACGTTGGCGTTTTTCGCGGGGTTCGAGGGGGGTGTTGGGGGTGTGGATGTCGTGGTGGAGGGGAGGGCGAAGCAGGCGGAGAGGATTGCGGAGGAGGGACGGCGCTGGGCGGAGAGGACCCTGCGGAGGGAGGATATGGAGGTTTATTTCTTTCGGTTGTTGCTGGAGTGGGGAAGGTTGACGGATGATGGGAGGGAGGGGTTGGGGTTTGTGCCGGAGGGGGGCGTGGGGGCGGTTGTGGAGGGGGAGGGGGGGCCGTGAGCGGTTGTGAGGCGGGCTTTGTGGGGGGTGGCTGGGATCTTTGTACGGACTGCTAATTGCGACGGGATAGATGCCGGACGCCGGTTACGTGGCGCTAGCAATATAATAACGTCTTGGTCTGTTTTTGCATGCCCCAGAGGACTGTGGATGGGGCATTTCTTGTACGGCTTGTGCCAGCGTGGCAAAGTAAGAGTGCTGATTCGTTTAATCTTGTTGTCTGTTGTCTGCCCAACTGTTGCTCTTTTCAGAGGTTCTGATGCCACGTACCTATCGCATTAGAGAGCGATGCCCGAGGTATCGGAGAACGAGAGCAGCCAACCGGCTTCCTCCTAAGCTTTCCACTCCACGCACTTTGCATCGACTCCAAACACTTCGACTTGCACCTCCACGGTCGCGTCCCACTTCTACGCAAGGCTGCGCTGCGCAGATGATTCCTTCGAGTTTTAACAACTCGATCGCCATGACCGCAGGCCTTCTCGTCACCACTATCCCATAACCTAACAATGACACCTAGGTCCAGCAGTACACCTAAAAGCCAATTCGCCTACGAATTTGTGTACATCATCTCTCGCCAGCGACTCCATTCCTCTCCATTACCTCTACACGTCGGACCCCTTCGACATACATAACCTAACTGCTCTACTACCTTCCCATCAAAGAAGTAGCGTTGGTAGTCTACTGGTAAAACACATCGATTCGATATAGACGATGGTGTTGCCGTCCTCCAGGAGAATTCAGGAGCGGACAGTGGCACACCCCCACACAGGGGCCGGACTGTACTGACCTCGATGAGTCCTCGGTTTCAACTCCGAGCCTATGCGACTCGTTTCGCCTCGGCGCTGACCAGCCTTCGTGGCTTCCCGTTTACTGTGTTGCAGACTAATTGGCAGACTCGCTGGCTTGTCTTTTTGGGCCACATACTGTACTGTTGAGATTTGAATGAATAACAATGAATTCATACACCTGTTGGAGGTGAGGCATGAGGAGCGATAGGGGGCTACCCCGGGGGTCGCTTATATACCCTGCTCCTCGCTGACGAAGCTATCTACTGCTGCGAACGCTCATATTGCAACATGTACTGGCTGCAAGCGGCTCGTGCGTTTTCAGATGTCAGGGCAAGGTGCGTCCGCCATCCACGCTGGATGGATGATAGTCAGTCCTCTTTCTTGCTGAAACGGCGGAACGGGGGATATACTTCCCAGACGGATCGAGTCTGACAAGGACGTGACCCCCGAGCCGGACAAACGAGCTCATGGAGTTGCGAAGGATGGAGAGCCAACTGCGCCCAGGCTCACGAAACACGATAGTTGAGGCCTTTCGGTGTCATGACGCACCCGTTGGCGTCAAGCCGGAAGGCAGAGCCACCGTTGTCAAAGCATGCCTCGCGGCCGTCAACCGTAACATTGTGACGTCCCATCTACTCCGTTGCAGACGGGGTTCTGTAGACATTTCTCCAGCACCTCATTAAAGTCAAGCATATCGAGGGACCTTCGGCAACAACAACAACAAACGAGGTGAAGCTTTCTATTCCCTAAAAGCAGGCGCGCCTCATTATCGGCAGCGCCCAGTGGGGCATCGGCTCCAGCATCGTCCCGCTCGATTGCGGCAAAACGCAACAAGCCTGACGCCGCCCTGTCAGATTGCGGACGCACACATTTTCTCAACAACAACCAGAGCTGGCGAAGACCGCACATCTGTATCGGATTAGCAACCCAGCCCCGCCAATCTCACGGCCCAATACCTTTAGGCCCAGGCGGGAAGTATTTCGTATCTCCATCGACGTACGTGCAGCAGGACGGGAGGGAGGGAGGGATGTCCGGTGAGGTCAGCGGCTCCGGGTTCAGGCAGCTTGACGGGTCCCCCCTTCTCATCGCTGCGCCAGAAGCCATGGCGAAGCGGGATTAAACACGACCGTTGCACGCTGCATGGATGTGCTGTGCAGGGCGGAGACCGGGAAACGTATTTCGCAAGTCCCTGTACGTCGGGCAAAGAAAAATAGCTGCAATCGGGTCGCCAGACTCTCGGCAGCAAGCCCGAAGACGTGAACGCTGTGAGGTTTCTGCGAGTGAGGAAGCATCCGCCCCGGTATAGCCTCGTGTTTGTCAAGTCCGGGGAGAGCGTGCTGTGCTGCTATTGCTGTGGATCAAAGGGGCGTTGGCACGTTGTGTTTGGACAATGCGGCAGCCGCCTTCGTGTTGCGGTCAAGTAGAAATCCCCCACCGGGCGCAGCCGTCGGACAATGTCATGGAACGGCGGCTTGGAATGGCGGTGTTCAAGCTTGGCGGGCTCAAGCGGCTTCGAGAATACAACTCCGATTTGAGGCGGGATTCAGAGAGGCAAGAGCTGTCCTGCCGGCTGGCTTTCGGTCAGGCCGTCGGATGGTAGGAGTCCGTCGCACAGTCGGACGAACGAAAGGTCGTGCCCATTGATAGATGTGCGGCACAGGGCGAGATGTAAGCGTATCATGGCCCCAGAACTCGTTCCCCAGGGCGGGAACAGCTCGAGTATCTGGCTGGCAGGCGAGGCGGTCGTAATTCATGTGCAAGACGCTCTTCCTATCCTACTTACCTGGCACATGGTGCTGCAATACATGGTTCGGTGCCTGTGGTATTATCGGTGCAGCGCTGTTTCATAATGCGGCTCAAGACCATGCAGGCCGAGTACGGCGTGCACCATCAGGGCTTTACCTGAAATCCGGTCGGGCGTCAAGATTGACGGTCGCTGGGCTTGCGCCAAACGCGGCGAGGGTATGGCTGCCGTAAATGTCAGAATCAAGCCAAAGACCACGGTCGGATGCGCGAAACAGTCGGCCGCAGAGTTTTATCAATGTCGGAACGCTCAAGCGGAAGCGGGATGGCCCATCAGCTCGAGCGCCGGCTGGAATGTTTCGCGCAAGCAGCGGGGGCTCGGATTGCTTGAACGCACGCGGTCAAATGTACGGGCACACAAGCGTGGGCGAGAGTGGCTGCGCTTGCTAAGAAAACGGTGGTAGGTCACGAACAGTGCGGGCGGCGGGGCTTGCCTACCGTTTGATGAGCTGCTTGTATTTGCGGGTCGCGGAGACCACGCAAAGGTACCACGCGCTGGCTGTCACGGGCGAAGGGACGCGTCCAGAGGGCGAGCAGTATAAGAGGCCGTGTTGTGGCAGATAATGCTCATGCTTTGCTTTGAGTAAAGAAGACTCGTATATGTCCTGTTATCATGTCGCGTTGGGGGCTCTCTTGACATCCTGTCCGCGACCCGGTAGCGTGGGTTGCCCTAGACCTTCCCCATACAGCAGGAGTGGCGCCCAGCGCGGCGGTAGCGGCGCGTGGTAGCGCGTGGGATTGGTGTTGTTCGCCACCAAGGCGCGTCTATAAAATGCTCCCCTGACTTTCAGCGGTCACCACCACCACGCAACAACTCCCACCGCTTCACCCAAAAACTTTTTCCTGCCAACCCGCCGTCAAAGCCGCAAGCAAGCTCTTGTCAAAAAACGTCTACTCAGGACAGCTATATAGTAAGGAAACCCTCAAGTCTATCCTCATCACTGAGCAAGATCAATCCGCTAACTGATCAGACACCCAAGCATCCCACAGTGAAACCTCAGGCTCTCAGCCACCATGAACCAGAACAGTTTCGTCTCGCAGGGTGCCGGTCCCTCTTTCCGCTGGGACGACCTCCCGGGTGAACTGAAAGACATGGTATACGCCGAACTGCTCGAATCCAAGTCGCCAGTAAACGTTGTCTCGTACCAGGACGGCCCCAACCTCCTGCACGACATCCGCCTCGGTCGCGACAACAACTCCCTCGAGAGGAGCCCGAACAACTACTACGACCCGGACAAGCTCTGTCCGAACATCTTGCTTGCAAGCAAGCAGACGTATTGGGAGGGCGCAGCATTCCTCTACCGCAACAATATCACGTTCACTGACCCCTGGACCTTCGAGCGGTTCATGTACCGCATGACGGAGCGCTACGTCCCAGCCGCCCCTGCCACCATCCCCGGGCAGCCTGCGCCCCAGCAGCTGGGCGGGCCACGCGACTTCCTCAAGGCCCTCACCCTGTCGCCTACTACATCCCGCGGCGAGCAAATGCTGCTCTTCCGAATCGACACCGGCTGGCGCATCTGCGCCGAGCAGTTTCGCAACCTGCGCAAGATCACCCTGGACGGCTGCGACATCCCAAACCTCGAGACCGACGTCCGCACCTTCGCGGCGCACGGCGGCTTCCGGCGCCTGGTTGACAACCGCGGTGAGGCCAACGGGCCCGCTCTCGTGGACTCCATGATCGAGGTCACTGAGCGTACTGCGCTGCTATACTGTGAGGACAAAGACGAGCGCACCCCATCGCCCGACGAGGGCCCTGCCCTTCGTCCCCAGGCCGAGAGCGCGATGAAGGCCATCATGAAGGACGGCCTAGCTGAGACCGACATGTTCCCTGCTCTTCCGATTAACCACTGGGACTCATGAAGGACGATGAAGGGGGGATGTGGTGCTTGGATCGATATGACATGGGGAGGAAGCTGTGGATGTACTGATGGCGGATAACCACAAATGGAATGATTGGCTCGATAATCTTGACTTTTGATGATGCTGTGATTCTGTGACCCGCACCAAGCGCACTTGCTTGTAGATGGCGTGCTGTACTGCTTGCAGGCATTTTATTTACTCCGCCAAATGCTGCGCGATGGAGCAAGTAGTCATGCCGACAAGCAGTGTCCGCTGCCACTATCTTTTCTGCCGCAACCATCCGAGTTTCACCACCTCCGACGGCCCCATTTCCCAACCGGGACCGCCGTCGAGCGTCGTCCCTCGCCACTGCCGTCACTATTTCATGAGCATTCCTTTCGACAACACCGTCGCTCATGCCTCTTGTACCGCCTGTAGCATTGTGAAATTGACGTGTTTGGTTACGCACGGCGCCGTAGGTGGGTGTAGGTAGACGGGCGCGGGCAGGCGCAAACGGTCGTAAAGAACGCAGACCCAAGCGTCTACGGCGAGACGCCAGTTAAATGACTTCATATTCGCCGATGACCGATTTCACTTGCTCCCACGTGCACATGCTTGTTCCGGGCCGGAAGGCATGTATAAGCCAACGCTGTTGTGTATACTATTCAATATTGCATTACAAATGGGTGGTCGATGTAGATTCAGGTTCGCGGCCAATGAATAATTCTGCAACGATAAGGAAACTTGGTTATACTCCAAAAGCTGCGGCGGACGAATAAAACGTAAACTTCTGGTAAGGCTGAGGCGTGAAATGCGGAAACAATTGAGCACAGCAAATACCAATTCATCAAGACTTTGCTTTGGCGTATTTCCTTCAAATGGAATGTCTTAGAATCACACTTTCTTCCTGATCACACCTCTTCTCTATTGTTAGATGGGCCCAGCTGCTCGTCGATCAGCGGAGCAAAGATAGGGTGGTGCCCATGGACGGTATGATTGGGATGTCGCAGCACGCGGCTTGATGCTATCACAAGGAGAAGTGCGGAAATATTTCGCCGTAAAGCGGAAGGCTGGAATACCCTAGAGGAGGGTTTGCCGCTGCCAGGCCTAGCTCTCCCAAGCTCTACCATTAAGCAATGCTTGTGTCGCGATATGGCAGTGTGTTGCTTGCCGATGGGGAAGGAAAAACAATGTAACAGACGTGTTTGATGGAGGATCGGAAGAATTTGAACAACTTCATTGCCATGATTGTTTTTCATTTTGCGCCAAACAAGAGCTTGTAACAAGCGGATTTGCTCAAGGGTCGCGTGCTCTCTTGCCTGTGGCAGCTTGGTCATACTGCCTGATGTCAATCCAGCGGACAAGCGGTTTGGCTTACAAGCAGTGTCCACCTTACTACTATATAAATGTGGCTTTTGTACGGTCCAGAGGCGTTTCGGCACGGCCTGTCTTTTGCCCAAGCTCATATATATTTCTCAAAACAGCACACCTGCTGTCGACGCCGCTGTCCTGGCATCAATATAGACCCCGAAGGCTTTCCTCCTCGGCGTGCGATTCCCTCTTCCATCGAAGACGCAAACTACCACAAACAACAGGACGGCTGCCTCTTGCGTGGAGAGAAAATGAGGGTCCCGGTCTTTACGTACGGCTCTCCAAGTCACACGAACAACCAGGTCCACGTAGACAGCGAGAGGCTCATCATGGTCGAGGACCGTCCGTCCGGCCAACCAGTCGGATACTTCATCGAGACCGACGGTGCTGGCCGTCAGCAAGCAGTTCTAGTCCGAGGGCGCCGCGATGCTATAGCTCCGCAACAACCTCGTCTTCGCCGACCCATGGACGTTCCACCGTCTTGTCGACAACCGCGGCGAGAGCCTTGGGCCCGCCCTTGTTGATGATATGATCCGCGTGTCGGAGCCCACCGCGCACCTGCACTGCGAGACCAAGCCCGCACGGATCCCATCGCTCGGATTCTTCTGGCCGCGGAGACCTCTACATATGTAACGCCCATCCCCGCCTTCGTTATAACTCTTAGCCTAGCTCGCAGAGTATATCTGGTAGGTAGATATCTCCCGCGGTGAATTCTTGTTCCGACGAAGGTTTCCCGATCCGGCTAACGCTTTGGCGTCGCAGTGTTTTGGTCGCCCCGCGCGGTGACTCGGCACGTGCTCACCACCTCCCCAGTCCCTCCCCGCTCATTGGAGCAGGTTTGCGCAACGAGCACCGCGACATCACCGCCGCCACGCGAACTGCGACTTCTTCGATTCGCACTTGCGCAAGCCGCTCCTGGCGCCGCTCCTCCCTCCTGACGCTCAACGCGCCGCAACTCATCCGCTACTATGGCGGACACTTCACTTCGCCCGTCTGACATTGAGCGCACCAACCAAGACACGGACGCCGTCATGAAGGTTGACGACATTGGTGACGTTGAAATCGAACCGGAGCTGCTCCAGGTAACCAAATCCGCGCCTGACTACCCTTCACAAACGCTAACAGTCTTTCCGCTGAAGATACTGCGCTCGCGAAACCCTTCGACGCCGCCGCCACACCAGATCTTCCCTTGGGACAAGCTGCCCGCCGAGCTCAGGATCCAGATCTGCGAGCTCAGCCTCGCCGTTCCGCACCCGCTCATCGTCGACGAGTGGCTTGGCCGCTCCAGCCTTTGCCACGACAGAAGGATGTTCTGCTCCCCGCCCGACCTCGATGACCACCGCCGCAGCTGCAAGCATGCTTTCACGCCCAGCTTGCTCCGCATCAACAAGGAAACGTACAAGGACGCGATGCCGATCATGTACGCCAACGAGCTCCACTTCAGCGACAACAACGCGTTCAGCACCTTCCTCCACACCCGCCGGCCGGCCGTGCTGAAGCACGTCAAGAAGCTCATCCTGCGCGACATCCACTGGCGGCTCTGCCGCGACATGGTCGGCCTGGTCGAGCTCGACAGCCTCGCGATCGCATTTGACGACGAGGAGGGATTTGCCGGCGAGGAGGAGCATGTTGAGAGCTGGGCTTGGGAGATCTTCAGCACCGCCTACTGGTACCTCAAGTCGCTCGCGCCGGAGAAGGCGAAGAGCATTGTCAGGCTGGATCCCACGACGCGGGCGAGCATCGATAAGGCTGGGATGGTGCGGTCGGAGGATGTTGAGGAAAGGGTGCGCGCGCGGGTGCTGGAGCTGCTTCGGGACCTGCGGTACGACATCCAGGCGCGGGCTTGCGCTGGAGGAGACTACCCCGACCCTATGTATCCGCTCGATCCGCCGACGCGTTACGACAGGACGTGGCAGTGATGTTGACGGTTTCCCGAGATCGGGGCTTGGCAGCGCGCAAGAGGTTCTCTGGGATCGTATAGATATATGGTTAACACGCTCAATCCCATGCGCTCCGGTGACACCGGCACCCAGTATGCCACCGTTCTCTTCCACGACTCTTTCATGGTTGAAGACCGTCCGTCTGGGCCCTATTACAAGGTCAGCATTCAGGGATGCATATCTGGTTCCGGAAGCATCAGAAAGAGCGCGTACGCCAGGGGCAACACCGGCACCCAGTACGCCACCGTCCTATTCCACGATTCCTTCAAAAACGGCGGACTGCCAAGCGCCGAAGTCATCAGAGACTGCTTCAGGTCCTCGTCCGCCCGCTGCGACGAGAAGGCGTCCGACAACATCAACGCCTTCGCCATGACCCACGAAAGGGGGGGAAACGTGGGGCCAGTGCGCAGCATTGTTCAAGATCCTCGAACCCGTTGCGTCCTTGCTCGCCGCGGGTTGGGTGCGCGCGCGGCCTGGCTAACACGCTCGCGCACTCCGCCGCCCGGCGCGACACCTCCGCACGGGCTACACTCGACCCGACACCCTCTTGCCCGCGCCGGCCACAAAAGCGCGTCGACCCACCGAGAACCTCGACACCCGCAACACCTACCTCCACTCGACCTTGATCCATCCACCCTCGAAGCAAGTTCAGGGAGAGCCGCCATGGACAACTCGTCATCCCCTCCGCGCGACGACAACCAACCCACCGAACAAGCCATGGACGACAAGATTGAAGCCCAGGTCAACTCTGAGGTCGAAGTTCAAGGCAACAACGGCATCCAGGTATGTATTCCCGCCCCCCGATCACTTCTCGTGCGCGCTAACCACCACCACTGCAGGATAACCAAGAAGTCAACCTGACCCAGCGACAGCAGCCGCAAGGCTCCCTCTGGGCCAAGCTTCCCGCCGAGCTCCGCAACCAGATCTACGAGTACTTGCTGAAAGTTAACTACGAGATCTTTCCCGGCGCCCGCGAGCCGTCCGGCAACTCGCTCATGAACCGGTCCGGGACCTGCTGGTGCCGCTCATGTGGTTCGGAGCTGTCGTGTCTGAAATGTATCGACCTGGTTCCGAAGGTACTTCGACTGAACAAGGAGATTTACAACGAGGCGGTCGGCGTGCTCTACGACCACGAGCTGCACTTTTGGGACGTCGAAGACCTCGAGCTGTTCGTCAAGACGCGTCGGCCGGGCTCGACCGTGCACCCGCGAAGCATCACCATCAACATGCGTGATCCGCATTGGGAGGTCTTTCTACACTTGATGGGCTGCGCTGTGGGAGACTTTCAGGATGGTGTCAGCCAGGAGGCCCAGGACGTTGCCCCCCACGCTTTCGACCTCTTCTCCGGCATTGCCGATTACATCAAGTCGCTCAATGGCGAGACGGTTGACGACTCCGTCTTCACTCTGGACTTCGAGTTCACGCGCCACACTCACCCGCTCCATGCTGGGGATGACTGGCGCTTCGTGGTGGTGCCCACGTTTGTGGAAGCGGTGAGCGCGAAGTTGGAGGAATTGGCGCCGAACCGGAAGTTCCTTGTCGCTGGCATTGTCAATGACTACTACGATGGTGATGAGCTCGACGGTAAATACTACCAAGAGCAAGACAGGTGGCTGTTGGAGTGGTTTGGAGACGCGGCGGTGAACCGTCGCAGTTATTTCTAGGCAGCGCTCTAGACTGAACAAGAACACGGCTCCATAGAAACTGAGAGATAGAGCACAAAGGGAATTCAACACTCCTGCATCACCTACTGGTACTTGATGAGACTCTTCACGTTGTCAATGTCGAGTGACTTCAAGTTTACTGGTGCCTTGGCTCTTCCATCGTCGGCCGGCGGTGACACGATGCCCCCGGATGAGATAGGAATCCGGCGGACACAGTTGACACCTGTGGCTGCACGCGATAGAGCGCCCCCCGCTCGTGGTCGGGTTCCCAATGCGGTTAACCCCCTCGCTTCGTCGCCGCCGCAGCCCGCTCTCTTCCCGCTCCAACCACAACAGCAACTCCGCTCACCAAGAACCGCCACGCACGCAACAACTCCTTCGACTCGACTTTGGCCCGTCCACCCTGAGTCTCATTCAAAACGAGCCATGATGGAGAACGCTTCATCTTGCCCGTCTGACATCGAACCGACGAACCAGAACATGGACATCGATGACAACGCCGTCGGTGAGAACGGTCTGAACGCGTGGGAAAGCTTTGGACGTAATGTCAAGAGCGAGATTACGGTATGCATTTCCGCGCTTTTTCGTCTCGCGTACGCGCTAACAGTCCGTTTCTCGAAGGAGGAGTTGCCCGTCCCAAGCCATCCGCAGCGGCCTTTTCCCTGGGACAAGCTGCCCGGCGAGCTCAAGAACAAGATCTACGAGTTCGCCTTGGTCGTACCGCACCCGCTCACCCTGAGAGGCCTCGACTCGGCAGCCGACAGCCGCGTCAACTTTCACATGTGCTGCGTCTGCGACCGGTCAGAGTGCGACTGCGGCTTCAGCGAGCAGGTGTGTGCCACATGCGACCATTGCTGGCACCGGTTCGCGCCTAGCCTGCTCCGGGCCAACAAGGAGATATACCGGGAAGCGCTCCCAATCCTATATAAGAACGTTGAGATCATCCTCGACCGCGGCAAAAACAACGGTGTTTTCCTCGGCGCCCGTCGTTTCAGCGTCAACCGTCACTTCAAGAAGTTTATCACGGACGAGTATACGCACTGGACAACGTATATTAAGCTGATTGGCTTCGACCTCCACAGTATCACCATCACCTGCGGTGTGGACGACGAAATTGACAGTGTGGACGCCGACATTGAGAGCAAGGCTTGGAACATCTTCCGCTCCGCTTACTGGTACCTGAAGTCACTCGATGCGGAGAAGGTGTGGAGTGTAATCCAGTTCACCGGTCCCTGGACCTTTTTCGACGACACAATATTCCAGGATGAGGTCGAGGAGGCGGTGCGCGAACGGATCGTGGAGCTGCTCGAGGACCGAAGCCCTGAACTGCGCGAGCGGGTTATGGCTGATCAGTACGGGGCGTACATCGATCCCTCGTCCCCCTTCAGCCCGCCGACCACTTGGCCGGAAATATACGACTGGAATTATGTCTGGGAACGCGGCCGTGTAGGGCTCTAAGGAGGACAGGTAGTTAGATAAAAGATAGAAGCGCGTGGAAGGGGTCTAGAAAACACGACCATTGCGAGCCTGCTCGTCCTGCAACTTTCACTCAAATTAACAATTTCACTCCGTTGTTCTTTGCCACGGTCCTCTTCACGTGCTTGCTTTAATTCTCTTTCCCGCTCTCGCCTCCATCGTAAACGCAAGTCTGCTCTCTAAACCCTTCGCGACACTGAACAACTCTTTCGTCCCATCCATCGCGACAAAATCCAAAAAGCGCTATATGGCCACGAACAACGCGTCGCCAATCTCTCATGACGTCGAAACGGAGACCACTGACCAATCCAGCAGCCGCACGGTCGAATCCGCGATCGAAAACACTGAAGGCACCAGCGTACATACGCTCTGCATCTCCGCCCCGCCGTCCCCCCTCTCCCGCGCCAAGCACGAAACGCAGACCACCACCTACCAAGCCAGCACGGCCATTGACATGATCGGCTCAGAAGCTGAGCACAACAAAGACGCCAAAGTACGCCCGCATCCCACCCCATCCCATCCCACGCTGACCACTACCATCCCACCCGCCAGACCACCCAGCCTCGCCGCCGCCGCCACCATTCCACCCATCCCCCACAAAAGCTCTCCCCCTTCCTCGCCCTCCCCGGTCCGCCGAGCCCCGCAACCGCATATACGCCGCCGCCGCCGCCGCCGCCGCCGCCGCCGCGCGCCCTAACCACCATCCCGCACGTATGCCCATCGCCATCGCCATCGCCATGGCCATCGAACCCAACCGAGCAAACGCGCCGATCTCCCACCACCACTCCCGCGGCCCGTAAATAGCTGCGCGCGCCCCACTGCCGCCGGCCCGGTGTCCCTCTCGCGCCCGCGCGCTCTCACTCTGTCGGCTCTGCACGTATCCGGCTGTGTACTGACTGCATGCTTTCACGCCCCGCGTGCCCCTGCCCGTGCCCCTGCCCGTGCCGTGCATAGGATAGTATAGGATAGCATAGCACAGCGCCACAGCCTCGTTCCCTTCTTCCAGCTCTCTGCTATCTCTGCCATCTCTGCCAACGAGGGCGACGGCGGCGGGGACAAAGGGGATGTTGTCGTTAAGTTACGGCTATTATGTGATGGCTAGCTGCATCTAATGTCGGTTGCACCAGAGGAATGAGAGCAGTTCCAGATGCTGGAGATGGTGTGTGAGGCTGTGGGGTGGTGTGTGGTGGTTAACGATTGGGATGCGGATCTAGATAAGGAGTTCTATATAGAGGAGGTGGCGGAGTCGATCCGGATGGAGACTGGCTGTGCTAGATGGTATCACGAACCTAAGGGGGCAAAGGGAGATGAGATCCGTGAGGGAAAAGGAAGCCAATGTTGCTCAATCGAACTGCCTTCAATCGTGACCTTAATTGCACCATCTGTGACTCTTGCTGTTGCCGCTACTGCTGTTGCAGCCGATATAGTGGTACGCTGTCTGAAACACGCTTTCACGATGCATCGGGTCAGGCCAGCGCGATCTCCATTAACTCCAAGTCGTCCGATTCGGGCTGCTGACCAGGCCGATCCTTAACGTTCTCCATTCAAAGCCCCCAACACTCTTCCCGTCACGAGGTCCGCCGCGGCGGCCTCGACTCCGGGCCGCTTCGATTGCGTCATCCGGAGCGCCTTGTGCCTCAAGGATGGCCACAATCTCGTTCGCGTCGCTGTGATTTGCGTATAAAGCGTCTCGCGCCGGCATTCCGATCCGTGCCAGGTTTCCTTCGAACGCTTTGCCCATTTGGGCAATCACCTGGATTGCCATCCTCGAAGTCTTCGCGTTGCCGGTCTGACGCGCGGGGGTCAGCGGCGGAACCCCTTTGCAATCAACAGGATCCGTCACCATTTCCGAATAAAAGGACCACGAAGAGAAGACAGCCGGCTAGACCAGTAGAATCCACCAATTGTCTCGGAAGATAGAGAAGGGGGACTATGCCAGCTAGACGCAATAGGATCCCGTAGCGTCCTAGGATTTCCCTGCTTCAACAACGCTAAATTTAGGGCCATGGACACACTGCTGGTGGAGGAGAAGCTAACAGAGCCCCAGCCGGACATGCACGAGTTGCTGGGCTATGTACATGCGTAGCTTATTAGCCGCGTCGAGGAAGCTCGATGGGCTTGCCATCCGCTCAACTCGTCTCTGGGTCTCAAACCGTGTTACCTCCTTCAGTGTCTCCGCTAAAATATCTTATAGGCTTTTTCGAAGATTCTAAGTAGCCTCAAGAAAGAAACATCGCTAAGGTATATGTATTAAGCTAGATGAATGTAGTGTTGTCCAAGTCCACAACCGCCGGGTGTAGGGAGAGATATCAAAACGGCATCTAGAACATCGATAGGTCGTCCGTCTTGACTGAAGAAACTGGGAGTTGCGGGCACTTTAATGAGAACTCCTGGTGTGTTGGCTGCAATACCTCTCATATGTAGAGATACCATGGAATACTGCAGTCCCAGATACTGCGTCTCCCACTGCGCTTCCGTCAACAGAAGGCCGGGTCGACAAATAAATCAAACCGCCCGCGCCAGCCTCGCGAATAAATCTAGACATAGACGATCCTTTCCAAGCTCGATGCTTCTTACTATTTGCGAGTAGATAAACACGGAGAGGCGAAAGTTTCGGAACAAGAGCCGCCTCCAGTGCAGGATTTGAGTCTCGAAGAGTTCGCCCCTTCTACTTCCTGTTTCTTGCTCCCCGCATCACATATCTGAAAGGAGCGGTCATAAGTCTAGAAGAGGTAATATTATTTAGTGTTTAGTTCAGACTGCCGCATCATGCTAAAAACAAGCACCTGCCGTGGACGCATGTGAGCCTCCAATGCAACTTCCTTCTCCCGCAATCCCACAAATCGCCCAGCCTCGATCCAATCTATAAGAAGCCAAGCACACAATCTCCATGTCCATCAGTATCGCGCATCGCCTTCCCACCAATTCAGGCAACGCCAAACCGCAACCATCCCGTTGCAACACACAAGGTCCAGTCCAAGGCTGTGTACGGTGCACAGCAGTCAATCAGTCCGAGTCTTCATCAACCGAGTCGTCATCAACCGAGTCGTCATCAACCGAGTCGTCACCATCCGAGTCGCCATCATCCGAGTCGTCGTCATAGTCGCTGCTCAGCTCCTCATCCGACCCGTAAGGACAAGGTTGTCCATCCAACCTGTCCATCTCCCTCTGACTGCACACCTTCTCCCTGCGCTCCTCCCTCGCCTCGCGCCTTCCCCTCCTCTCCCTCTCCTCCACCGCGCGCCCCTCCGCCGTCCGCATCCGCTCCGCCCTCTGCCGCATCCTCGCCCGCATCCTCGCCTCCTTCCTCTCAGCACGATCCAAGTCCTGCGCCGCATGCGCGACGGAGCGGCACAGGACGAGGAGAAACATGTCCCAGTGCCCCTCGCCGCCGCACGCCCGGACGTTCCGCGCATACGTCCAGAAATGGCGGCCCCAGACGTCGTCCGGCAACGACATCACCGCCACATCACCATCAGCGTTCGCCTTCCCCCCCCCCGGCGGCGCCCTCCCCAACACCTCCCGCAGCCTCCCCACGCACCTTTCGCCCCCGCCACGCGCGACGTCCCGCCCCAGCGCGACGTCGACCAGCCAGCGCGCCATGCCGACATACGCGCCGGCGCCGCGCGCGAAGAAGCGCTCCGTGTAGAGCACCGGGGGGAAGGCGCGGGCGCCGGCGGGGCCGGCGGGCGGCGGCGGCAGTACGGGGCCGAGGTCGAACGTCTCGAGGCGCGGCGCGCGCGTCGTCAGCGTGTGGTAGATGTCGCGGACGGTGAGCGCGTTTTTCAGGGCGAGGGGGCGCAGGCTCCACTGGCCGTGCCGGCCCGGGGGGAGGTGCAGGGCGAGATGGCGGAGGAAGGTGAGCGGGGGCGCGGGCGGCGCGGGGGACGCGGGTGACGGTGACGGGGTTTGCAGGTGCGCCTGGCGTACTGCGGCGAGGCCCCATGGGTTGGCGGGCGTGCGGGCGACCAGGTCGGGGGCGGCGTCGGCGTCGGCGTCCGAGGAGCGGCGGCGGTGGCGGCGGAGCAGGCCCCAGCGCGCGGCTGCGGCTTGCTTCAGGGCGAGTTCCTCGTTCACCTTCGTCGGCTTCGAGGGCGGCGGAGGGGTGGTGCTGCGGTCCGCGCGGCGCAGCCAGGCGGCGAGCTTCTCCTCGCACGTGAAGGTGAAGGTGTTCTCGCCGTAGAGGATGGGCGCGGTTTCGGCGTATGTCTGCTTGTTGAGCCGGAGCAGCGCGGGGACGAGGTTGAGGGTGGGGCCCTTCTCGAAAAAGGAGATGCGCTTGTGCGCGTCGATGGGGGCGGGGGTTGTCAACGCGTGTTTGTAGATGAGGTTTTTGAGCTCGCCCGGGAGGTCGGCCCAGCGGAAGTGCTTGGGAGCGGCGGCGGCGGCAGCGGCGGGCCGTTTAGGCTGTGGAGTTGAGGTCAGTGGAGGTGGGGGTGGGAATGGGATGGGATGACGGACCTCGTGTGCTTTGCCACCCTTCTTGCTCGTGGTCTTGGGAAGGGGAGTTCTGGTGTTGCTTATGTTCTTCACTGTGATGATTGGTCTGAGCCTCTTCTTTGGCGGCTCGGGCATGGCATCGTCGTCCTTGGGGATGCGTCCATTAGCTGGGCCGGGACTTGGGCTCCTGGATCTCTTCCGCGACGGGTTCGGGACAGTGTCGTCTGCCATGTTGCCCAGAGGAGTGACGTGCTCATCGGCAGTGTTGCCATGCTGGACATTGTTCTTCTGCTGCGGAGTCTTGTTCAGTAACGAGTTCGCAGTGGGAGGAATTTCTACCTTCTTGAACTGGTTGCATACTTCTTCTTTCTTGGCAGCTGTGGTGCTGCGCGGAGGTGAAACGGCCGCATCGGACGGGTGACGTTCTTCCTTTTTGCATTTCTTTCGCAGCGGCTCTTCCGCAATCTCGTCCTTGGGGTCGCACGGAGGACCATGCTTCTTGGAGTGGTTGAGGTCTCCGGTCTCGATCTTCTTTCGAGGTGACTTTGGCATGATGTCGTACACGATATCACGCGCGGCATCAGGGGCATCGGCGCGCCTCTTGATGGTCTTTCGGGGAGGTTCTTGAATGTGCGCGTCGTCAAGGTCGTCGGCACGCCTTTTGGTCCTCATCTTGGGAGGTTCTTGCATGTTTTCGTGGAGGGTGACGGTGTTGCGCGCGGCGGCTTGTGGGCCGTCGGCACGCCGTATGGTCCTCGGCTTCATCGCTGATGAAGCGGGGTCCGACATGGTGGCGGTAGCTGTCAAAGCTGAAGGTGCGACGAGGTGAGCAGGTTGACAAAAGTCGGGGGTGGAGCGGGTGGGTTCAAGCGTGGAGCGGCTCGAAGGTGGAGTGGAAGGGAGGAGGAGGGAGGGCGGCGCCGCGTCGAAGGGCAGCTTATACGGCCGGGGCGGCAGGTTGCGACCTAGAGCACGGTCGCTTACTGGCGCGATCTGATAACACCGCTGTCGAAGGGCGCGCCAGTCGACTTGCTGTCCCCCTCAGTTGGCGTGTTAAGTGAAGGTTAGGTACAGAGCTGGGTTACGTCATGGGCTGCGCTCACGGCTTGGTCGGTCTTGCTACCCGCCATACGTGACGAGATGGCTTGCGCTATATAATTTCTTGGAAATCACCGCCGAGTGCGCCGTAGTAAGGACGACCGGCGGGTGCGACATAATGGCCAGGGTCGAAATCAGTTTTCAAGAGGCGACTGATCGAAGAACGCTCTGTACATCTGATAATCAAGGAAGCTGAGCGACAAAGGATGCGTAGCTAAGAGTCGCTGCCCGCATTATGCTCGACTGGAGGAGCGAGTAGTGTATGTACCAGCCGGAGCCGAGTTCTAAGCAAACAACGATGCGCAATACCAGACCTACGCCACCAGCGCAAGCGGCCTGCTTACAACCGGGCTTTAGATATCCGATTGCAAGCTCAAGCGCTTGAGATTGAAACCCCTGTCAATCGGATCTCTAGGCCCGTTTGCAATTCGGTTGCTTACTAGATTGACAGTCCGCTTGCGCTTGTTGCGAGCCCTGCGGCTAACCAGCTGCGCATATACATACCATAGCAACTCGCGCATGTAGGACTAGTATGGTCCCATTACCTATACCATTGGCTCCGTTTGCTCCGCAGCAGCGTGTTCATGGCCCTAGGATTCAGGGTTATTGATATAGGGAAATTTCTAGACTCCACGGGATCCCATTGTTGACACGACCCGATGTGTCGTGAAAGCGTATTTCCGACATCGAATAGATTCTTAAAGCTAGCTAGCTCTATATCAGGTGATAGGCTTCTTACCTATCACCGCTATTAAGTGGCGTTGGGTGCTTTAGGCAAGGTGGCCAACAAGTCACCAAAGACAAAGACGAGATCCGATCTTTGGTTAATTGCTTTAGCAGTGGCCTAGATCTTTGTTTAACTACCTAGTCTTTGTTCAGGGCCCCTTTATCATTTGATAGTATAGTCTATGGGGTGCCGAAAAGGAGACATCACCATGACATCGACGATTTAGAAGAAGGGCTCAGTTAAGAGAGGAATGGCAGCATTGAGAAGAGTCACAACACAACTGGAGAAACCCTGTTTGGTACCAAAAGGTATTTGATATTTTTCATCTAAACAAACACACGCATACCAATTTCCTTAGCATCTGTAAGGCCCCATCAAGACAATTTAGTGCATTGCACCTAGGAAAAGAACCGTAAAGCCAGTCCAATCAGTCCGAGTCCATCGTAACAAAAATCCAAAGCAAACACGGCCGTCCCCCATCCATCGCCCGATCGCTCAGGGGTTATGGACCGGCAACTTGACCGACAAGTGCGAGGACGGCATGCCCTCCCACCTGACCAGAAATCCCCAAAGGTCGACGCCCAACCTGACAACCTTCCCGTGGGCATGCACCAGCTTGCGGTTGTTCGTCGGATAGGTGTGCCAGTCGGTGCGCGGCTGATTGGAGCCGCAGCCCGGGACCAACGGGGTTCCTCCATACCACACCGGCGCATGGTATCTCAGTGCGATGGAGTAATTGCCACCGCCGGCACCACCACCAGCAGGAGCGAGCGGGGCGTTGCCGAAAACCAGGACCAGCCGGGGCGGCAGGTAGCGGCGCGACAGCGAGTCGAGGAAGTCGTGCATGACGACGCTGGGCGTCTCGCGCAGGGTGCGGGCGCGCTCCTCGGTTCGAACGGGCGTCAGGATCAGGCCGGCGTGGTTGGGGGGGATGGCCATCTCCCAGACGAGCGTCTTGCCGTGGAAGTTGTACCAGAGCGCGGCGTTGCGGACGTAGACGGCGGCGGGCTGCTTGTGGTGGACCCAGCAGTGGAAGTCGCGGACCGTGACGAAGCGCAGCGTGTTGCCGCGGTGCAGGAACAGCCGGGCCTCCCGGTAGATCTGCTTGCTGACGCGCAGCAGGCTCAAGTTGGGGTTGCGCGGCCCCAGGTGCCTGTCGATGGCGCGCCACGGGCTGTAGTCGGTAGGGATGTAAGAGAGGTGCGCGCGCCTGGGATGCCCCTGCTGCCGGATCACGATGTCTTGGTCGTCCTCGAGCGCGTAGGCGTAGATGCGGTTCTTCAGTTCGCCCGGCAGGTCGTTCCAGCGGAAGATGTTGCGGGGCCGGCTGGCGACGGTGGTGCTTGAGGTTGGCTTGTTGAGGCTCATCAGGACCTCGGCGGCCTCCAGGAGCTCGGTGGTCTCGTCCCCGTGCTCGTTAAGAAGCTTCTGGAAGGCAGTCTCCTGATGGTCGTTCTGGGTGCTGGAGTTGCCCGAGTTCTTTAACATGGCCAAGGTCTGGGCAGCTTCCAGCCTTTCGGCGGCTTCGCGTTCAACCTCCAGATGACTCTTCTGGGTGCCGGAGTTCTTCAAGTTGACCAAAGTCTGAGCGGCTTCCAATCTCTCAGCCACTTCATGCTCACCCTCGTGCTTCTTCCGCGCGGGCTCTTGGTTGTCGCCCTGGGGGCTAGGACTAGCTTTGCGCTTCATGATGAGTGAACTTTGCTTGATCGTCGAATTGGGTTGATTGTCGGATCTGGGTTGGTTTTGTTCGGATGGCCAGTGGCCGGTGGATGTCGGGAGCAAAGGTGGAGTGTGGTGCGGATGTAAGTTTTGAGAAGAAGGCAGACTTATATACCGTCGCTAAGACAGTCAGTGATTGGCCTGTTAAGTAACAGTGAAATGTTTAACACTTAGAGAAGTGTTTAACTATTAGTGAAATGTTCAACTATTAGTGAAATGTTTAACTCTGTGTCGAGTGTTTACCGAGTAAACATAGAAAAGATATAATATACCATAGCATAATTACTTCTCTATAAAAGAATAGTATATTAAACTATAAGATATAATAGTATAGCTAATCATTAGTTTTAATCTAATCGCGCGCGCGATTACTTTTCGATGGGATATCTATTAGATTACTTAGAAAGAAAGAATAGTAAAGAAAAGAGAAAGATAAACGAATTCTTTAGCTAGTAAAATCTATATGTTGTTCGAGTAATATCTATGTAATACCCGTACATTTGATCGCCTAGACTAGCACGCGCGATATCTTTTAAGTAATCCCTCACTTCTCTAAATACTTAACATTTCCATCACTCCGCCCTGTTTGCAGGACCTGCTCTGTTTGACACGCACAGTCTTCACGAAAGCTACAAACGCGGGCAAAGACAAATGACCCGTTGGAACCAGATGGGCGCCGGCGGATAACGCGCAGTGGCTGCGCATGTTCAAAGCACGGCCACGGACTACTGCTTGTCGTTCGACGACCAGCAACTCCATGATGTTGGAGTCGGCGAGAAGAGAAGAGGACCGGGACCAATTTTCTCGCGGGTATGGTCTCGCCCGATCAGCTCAGGCGTATTCGGCAAGTCGGAGGCGCAGCTGTTTCTGCGGCGTGGCGAGGAGATTGGTATTTCCGTGCCGTTTCTCACTACTAGTACCGGCGCCGACGGCGATGCTGTAGGGGGGCGGGATGCTTGAGGGTCTAGTTCGGCAGTGGATGTGGTAGATGGTGAGTCCTGTTTTGGTGCCTGTGGTGGCAGGCCGGACTCGATCACGGTTTGGGATCGGAGTCGGGGTCGGGGTCGGAGTCGGACATACCGTAGGCGCTGCAGAGTCCGGAGTGTCTTGCAGGATACATTGCAAGGTCTTGGATGGCCAGTGGGGCGTGAGGAGGTGATTGGGGTAGCCGTGGGGTGGAAGTGTTCGAGGGTGGTCGTCGTAGGAGTGCTTGTCGGCTCAATTGGGAAAACACGCGAACTAGACCAAGTTATGGATCTCGATCTGTACTGCGAACTGACGTAAGAGAGCAGTGATTGGAACACTGCATTATGAATGCTGGGGAGGTGGCGGAGTTAGTGGGCGGCGGATGGAGATAAGCCGGGTTAAGTCCAGGTCATCTTTTTGGCGCCCATCACTGCCAGGTATTGGCCGAAATAGTCCTCTGCGCGGCCTTATATATTGACAGAATATAGAAGAGGACGAGAAGAACATCCTCCTACATTCCAAGCTCCAAGACCTAACTGACTGTTCTACCGAAACACCTACCTCAAGCGTTCCCTCCCATCCAAAAACCACACAAGACCCATCGCACAAAAGCAACCACCAAAATGCCCTCTCCCCCCCGAATCCTCCTCACCGGCGCAACCGGCTACATCGGCGGCACAATCCTCACCCACCTCCTCGCCACCCCCACGCCGTCCTTCGCGCTCCCCATAACCTGCCTCATCCGCTCCCCCTCCGCCGCCGCCACCCTGACATCCACCTACGGCGCCACGCGCATCCGGCCCCTCCTCTACGCCGGTCTCGACGACCACGCCACGGCGACTGCCGCCGCCGCCCAGCACGCCGACATCGTCATCAACGCGGCGCTGGGCTACCACGCGGGCGCCGCGCTCGCCCTGCTGCGCGGGCTGGCCGCAAGCAGGGACGAGACGACGACGACGACGACGATCGGCGGACGCAGCGAGCCGTGGTACGTGCACCTGTCGGGGACGTCGAACCTGGGCGACCGCAGCGTGTCGGGGGCGTGGATGGAGCCTTGCCGCGTCTTCGACGACGCGCGGGGCGGCGACGTGCACGCGTGGGAAAGGCGCGTGGAGGCGCTGCATCCGTACGTGCAGCGGGGGGCGGAGATGGCGGTGGTGGACGAGGGCGTCGCGTTGGGAGTGAAGACGGTCGTCGTGATGCCGCCGATGGTGTGGGGGAGGGGGACGGGGGTCGTGGGGAGGAGGCAGAGCACGCAGGTGCCGGCGTATGTCAAGGCGGCGCGGGCGAGGGGCCGGGCGGTGGTGATGGGGGATGGGAGGGGCGCGTGGGATCATGTGCATGTGGAGGATTTGGCGGGGCTGTATGGGGTGCTGGTGGAGAGGGTGGCGGTGGGTGGTGGGGAGGGCGTGCCGTGGGGGAGGGAGGGGGTTGTGTTTGCGGCGGATGGGAGACAGACGTGGAGGGAGGTGGCGGAGGCGGTGGCGGAGGTTGGGGTCGAGGGAGGGTGGTTGAGGGAGGGGGGAGTGGACGAGGTGAGTGTGGAGGAGGGGACGAGGATTTTTGCAGAGGTGTATTTGGGAGACGTGGATGAGGAGATGGTGGAGTTGGGACTGGCCAGTCATGGGAAGACGGTGCCAAGTGTGGCGAGGAGGCTGGGCTGGAAGCCGACGAGAGGTGGGGAGGAGGCGTGGAGAATGGGGCTGAGGGAGGATGTCAAGGCCGCGTTTGAGACGTCTTAGTGACTATGGACGTAGTCATTTTATTGTCGATCGCAACTATATTGCCCATCGTAGTTTAGTCCGTGTCTGAATCTGTATGTATACCAAAATGCGAGGATGTGGTCGGAGTACTGAAGTCAAAATAAAGCCTCCATATTGCTAATTGATCGCGATATTTGCTGTTCACGATACTACTTTTAGTTAATTCTTCATATCAGTCACAATCTCTACCGTTCGTCGATATTGCCGACATCGATGATATTCATGAACCGAGGTGAAGAATCTTCAAAAGGGAAGAGCATTTCTGGTTGAAAGGTATTGCGTCATCACGTGTCAGCCCGACGCGCCATGACACGAACCCCGACGCGTCGCGAAAACCACCACCACCACCATCTCCACCAACAACAACCTCAACGATCTCGCTCGGCGACACCGCTTTACTCCTCCGCCACCGGTCGCAATGGCCAACTTCTTCGACCTCAAGGCGCGGCAAGCCGCCGCCGCCGCCTCAAGCTCGTCCAAAGCTCCCACCACCAAGCCCGACCAAACCAGCAGCCTGCAGCCGTGGGTCGAGAAATAGTGAGCGCGCAACATTGCCTCCCAAATCCATCTTGACCCCCCACCGCTAACGCCCTCGTCTCCGCCCCGCAGCCGTCCAAAATCCCTCAACGACGTCAACGGCCAAGACCACACCGTCACCGTCCTCTCGCGCACACTCCAATCCTCCAACCTGCCCCACATGCTCTTCTACGGGCCGCCCGGCACGGGCAAGACCTCGACGATCCTGGCGCTGGCCAAGCAGCTCTACGGGCCCGAACTCCTCCGGTCGCGCGTGCTCGAGCTCAACGCGTCGGACGAGCGGGGCATCGCCATCGTGCGCGACAAAGTAAAAAACTTCGCGCGGCAGCAACTCTCCAACCCGCCCGCGGGCCCGGCGGGCGTCGAGTACCGCCGGCGCCACCCGTGCCCGCCGTTCAAGATCATCATCCTCGACGAGGCCGACAGCATGACGCAGGACGCGCAGAGCGCCCTGCGCCGCACCATGGAGACGTACTCGCGCATCACCCGCTTCTGCCTCGTCTGCAACTACGTCACCCGCATCATCGACCCCCTCGCCAGCCGCTGCTCCAAGTTCCGCTTCAAGAGCCTCGACTCGGGCAGTGCGGCGGGGCGCTTGGAGGACATTGCCGCCGCCGAGGGCGTCGTGTTGGGCGACGGCGCCGTCGACGCGCTGGTGAGGGTGAGCGAGGGCGATTTGCGCAAGGCCATTACCTTCTTGCAGAGCGCGGCGAGGTTGGTGGGGGCGGTGAAGGCGGTGGAGGGGCAGCAGCAGCAGCAGCAGCAGACGAAGAGGAAGGGGGCGGCGAAGGTTGTGGAGGATGGCGGCGATGAGATGGATGTGGATGAGGCGAAGACGCCCGTCTCGGTGCCCGTGATTGAGGAGATTGCGGGCGTGATCCCGGCGCCGACGATGGAGCGGCTGTACGACGCCATGCAGCCGCGCGCCAAGGGCAAGGTCTACGCCGACGTTGCGCAGGCGGTCGAGGACATGGTTGCCGACGGCTGGAGCGCGACGCAGCTGGTTGCCCAGCTTTACGAGATGGTGCTGTTCGACGAGAAGGTTGAGGATCTCAAGAAGAACAAGATTACCATGGTCTTCTC
Source organism: Diplodia intermedia (assembly GCA_021495925.1). Taxonomy (NCBI): domain Eukaryota; kingdom Fungi; phylum Ascomycota; class Dothideomycetes; order Botryosphaeriales; family Botryosphaeriaceae; genus Diplodia; species Diplodia intermedia. The sequence continues at coordinate 188,840 of JAKEKT010000056.1, read as the reverse complement.
GGAGACGGACAAGAGGCTGGTCGACGGCGCGGACGAGCACCTGGAGATCCTGGATCTGTGCTTGAGGATTGCGGGCATCCTGGCTGATGGCTAAATAGCGGGATGCATATGCGATTGGGCGGGCAGTGGAAGAGAACAAGCATATTCAGAGCGGGCAAAAAGGGAATCGGCGTTAGGTACTTGTACGGACATACCAGAACTGGGAAGAGTTCAGCAGACTGGTGGGTACTGCAATCTTCCATGTTATCGAGAGCAAATGATCACCTCCTTTATCACTACGGTTGTCCAAGGTTTGTAATGATTGTTTCATTCAGCCTGAGGGCCTTGTTGAGTGGAATATCTAACACTAAGTCACTACTCAATACGGACGCAGTCGAACCTATGGTTAACCGAGAGAGGGATTAGAAAGAGCAAGAAAAGAAGGTACTTCGGGGTCAGCGAAGTCCGCTTAAGCGCGCTAGTCTGCCTGTCATAAAATATACTCCAACGCCCTGCTAAAATGCACTCGGCCCATGTTCAAGCACCACGCCCCCCTTTCCTGGATATCACGCCGTAACAATGCAAAACACTCTGTCCTCCCGACTATCCATCCCCTCATCTTGATCTCTTTTTTCTCCTTCAACGTCCTCCTCTCGGTCTCTGCTGCTTATCTTGCACGAGCCTGCTGCCTACTCTCAAGGCGACGTACTTGTCAATGAGCGGATCATATGCAGCCGTCACGTCCAGCACCGTCCTGGCCTTGTCACCGCGAATCTCAATCAAGCCCGTCACCAGAACCGTACCACGCGGGGGCTCGAGCTGCGGGCGCTTCCAGTTCTTCAGTAGCGTGGACGAGAATATCGACAAGGCAATTGATTGTGGAGGAATGGGCTCGAACTCTGGAAGGTTGGTGTGCTTTTCTGCGGCCGCCGTCTTGCCCGCTGCGTTGGCGTTCGCATTTGGGTCAGCACTGGCAACGGTCCGTTCAGACGTGTTCGGGGGTGGTGCGAGCGGGCGGTTAGAACCTTCTTGTTTCGCCCGCTGCATGGCTTCCAGGTGCCGTGCCAGGACGTCGATGGAGGGGTCGACCTTTGGGCTCAGGCCGATCCACTCTCGAAGCTTGTTCATCTGCACGTGCCAGAGGTACTGTGTGCTGGCCAGAGCTCCAGAAGCGACAGCTACGGGCCAGAGCGCCCGCTTCAGTCTTTGGTAGTTGATCTGATCCACAGGACGTCTCGTCCACGCAATGTAATCATCGGCGATCTCAATCCTGCAGAGCGTTAGCACTCGAATTCGCAAGAAGCAACCTCAAAGTAATCCGACAGCAGGACCTCGTGTTATGTTTGACATCAAACGTCCGGACAACGACCGTTGCTTGTATTGGATGTTTGACATCCAGCGAGACTTCTCGACAATGCCAACATGGGTCCGGCAACACGATTATCTCAACAAATCCACACGTCTGGGATAACTCACCCTGCACGTTCGTATTCCTGAGGAGGACCATCCGGAAAGACGATATCGAGCCAATACCGACCCTTGGTAATGTCCACATGGCCAAGACGTTTCGCAGCTGGATCGCGGGCGATGTGAGTGCGCACCAGGCTCACGAGCTTATCTGTGACACGTTAGTAACACACACCAGCTATCAGGTGCACTGCACATACGGCGAATCTGCTCGTGCCGCTTCTGGTCGAGGGCGACTTTTCTGAACTCCTGCCACTCCGGATCGGAACCTCTGTAGAACCTGCGCGGCACCGGCGTCGCCCATCCTAGGGGAATGAATAGGGCATCGTCGTCCCATTCCTCGTCCTCGTCCCAGTCTCCCTCCTCCTCGCCCTCTCCCCCTTCTTCTTCTTCGTCCACAACCTCGAATAACGGCGCTATAACGAGCAGCATCCAGGTATAGGCGGCGCCCGTGTAAATTGTTCCGGCTAGCAAGCGCCTGAAATAACATGTGTCAGCACTGTTCTAGCGGACCGAGAAGCCACTCAGCCGGGCGACGTACTTCCAGGTGAAGAAGCGGCGCTTGATGCGCACAGGCGGTGCGTTCAGGGTCGAGGCATGGCGCGCAAATGGTGCAAATGGTTGCCGACGGACGACGGGGGCGACGTGGCGGAAGGCGCGCAGCGGTCGTACGGCAGATGGCTTAAACATGGGAAAGGAATGACTCGGAGAGCTGTGTCGCGACGGACATGAACGAAGCGCGCGGAGAGGGACGCGCGATGCGTATGGATGAGAAAGTATAGTGGTGTCTGTGGCAGCAACGGGCGCAGTGCCGGCGAGTGGGGTGGTGGACGAGAAGGGTGACGAAGTCGGGGAGAGATAACTATGGCGGCGAAAGCGGCGGCGAGGCTTCACAAGATGCTGGGGCGGATGATGAACACAGGTGGCCCGCGCCGAATGAGCTCCCGCCCGACTGCGACCCGGCGTCGGCGCCTTGTTTCGCCGCTCCACCCGGGCAGCTGCAACTGCAGCAACCAGCATCATCGCCCGGCCAGCTCGCAGCTGTTCCAGTCCACATCCATCTTCACATCCGCCAACCACCCATCATGAGGCTGTCCGGCAGCTTCGTCGCCTCTTCCCTGCTCGCCCTGGCCGCTGCAGCAGCTCCCCAGGCTCGTGTCTTCGTCCAGGACCTCGGCGCGCCGACACTCGGTAGCCAATCGACTCCCACTCTGAGCCCCGACACCGCCCGCCTGGTGTTTGCGCAGAGGCTGGGCCTCTCGCAGTACCACAGCTTGAAGCATGCCGACGACGATACCATCCAGTACATCAACGACTTTGGCGGCTCGCGACACCAACTCTTTGATGATGAGCAGCTCGGCGATGAGGCCAAGCACGTTATGCTCGTCGTCGAGGGCGTGAAGGACACGGCAGGTAGGGTGCATCTATCTGGACATCATCTGCAGTCACTAACATGGTTCCGGTAAAGTTCTGGACTCCGCATCCTTCTCTCTCTCCGAAACCCCCGGCGCCGATGCCACCTCGCGTCTGCTTGAGGACTTCACGATCCAGTCCGAGCACCTTTCCTCTGCTGCCAGAGCCTCCAACAAGAACACCGTCCCCAAGGCGATCAAGGACGTTCTGGACAAGATTCCCGAGGATGTTGAGACCAGACTCAGCAATGGTATCCTGATCGCCCACATCCGCAACCGGGATAACAGCGACTACTCCTCGACCATCCGCGAGCTGGCCGATTTGTGCGCCTCCAACTGGCCCTTCACTGTCGCCGTGATGCCGCCCACCACCGGCAACTTTATGAAGCGTTCGCCGAATGCCTGGGGCCAGTACGACGTGCCCAAGCGGTCCGCCGCGACCGAGCGCAAGCGCCCCGAGGCCATCCTCTCGGAGGCCCCCGAGAGCGACTTCATCCAGCGCGTCAACAAGACGGCGGCGGCCCCGAAGAGCCCCAACAACGCCACCGTCATCAGAGGCATCCTGCCCGCCTGCTTCCCGTCCAAGGAGTCGTGCGAGTCGACGACCAAGGACTGCAGCGGCCGCGGCTCGTGCTTCAAGAAGTACATGGACACGGACAACAACAAGGCCTGCTACACGTGCCGCTGCGAGGCCCAGGTCAAGACCAACAGCGACGGCAGCAAGAAGACGACCTACTACGGCGGCCCCGCCTGCCAGAAAAAGGACGTCGTCATGCCCTTCTGGCTGTTCGCCGGCTTCGCCGTTGCCATGGCTTTCATGCTCAGCTATGGCATTGGCTTGCTCTACACCATGGGTAATGAGGAGCTTCCCAGCGTCATTGGCGCTGGTGTCTCAGGCCCTTCGGCGAGACGCTAAGGAGCTCTGAAACACCCGCTCTCAACTTTTGAGGGCACGAAACGGTTTTACGAAGGAGATGGACATCCGTATTTGGGGGTTTGGTGAGGCGGGCTAGAAGTCGAGCGTTGGTCCGAACACACGATCAAATATTTGATCATTGTTCTTCGAGCAGACGAACGTCTCAACTGCCCGCGGCGGTCGTGTGGAAGGCAGAAGTTTAGAGAATGCTGCTGCGGAGAGGTCATTATGTGGATCAAATTCCATGTACAAACACTGGTTGTATGGGTTGGCGTCTTTGCGAAATTCCAGGGTTGGTACAGAACTACAGCTTTTTTTCTTTCCTTTCCTACAATAAATGATGCCACCACGGTGAAAGAAGAATTGAGCCCGGGCATCAACGACGCTACCGGTTTTCCTACGTAGGCAGTCAAAATCCAACATCTGGACGAAGATGCTACTTTTGAAAATGCACGAATGCGGCCAGATCTTGCATTCAACGACCCACGGAAACAATGCACTTTTTGTGTGAAGGATATGCGAGCGGGGCCAATTTCTTTTTTCACCCACTGCAATGCACCTAAGATACTGCCTAAGTAATGTGGCATGTGTAACATGCCTGATATCGCAAATGCGAACCCCCACCAAACGCCTCGCGCCCGCAATGCTTTGAAATCCCTCTCTCTCCTCGACGACACACCCCGACACGGCGGACGGCACGCAAACGCGCCGTCTATTTCCTGCCCTTGCCCCTCTTCTTGGAGCTCGTGCCGGAGACCATGGAGCCGGCGGTGCTCGGTCTGGACATGGAGCCGGTGGTGGAGGCGTTGTCGACGAGCACGGCGTCATCGTCGCTGCCCTTGGTCTGAACGCCGCCGGCGGCGGCGGCGGCGGTGCCCTCGTCGGCGCCCAGCTCCTTCATGAACTCGGAGCGGATGGCGCCGCGCTTCTTCTCCCACCAGGCCTTCTCGTTGGCCGTCTGGGCCTGCAGCTCCTCGACGCGGGCCTTGAGGATCTGGTTCTGGGCGACCTCGGACGCGTTCTGGAAGATGGTCTGGCCCCAGTTGGGGGCGAAGGCGTTGGCCTGGGGAGCAGCAATGTTAGTTTTTGGATTTAAACAAGGAACGTGGCATTGGGAGGAGAGAAAACGCACTTCTTGCACGACGTCGCGCAGCTCGGCCTCAATCTCCTTTTCGGCGCGCTGGAAACGCTGCCACAGGTCGTCGCCGACGCTGCCGCGCTGCAGCAGCGACTGCAGGGCTTGCTTGGCGTTGCGGATCTCGACGATGCGGTGGATGTCCTCGACGGCGCGGCGCAGGAGGGCGGCCTTGAGGACCGAGTCGGGCACCTTGGGCTGCTCGATGTGCAGCAACGAGAGGTAGATGTTGCGGGTGGTGTGCGCGCCGAACCAGGGCGCCAGCGACGCGGCGCGCGAGGCCTTGCGGGCGCGGTACAGGTGCGAGAAGGTGGCCATGGAGCCGATGAGCAGGCCCAGGTAGGCGAAGGGCACCGCGAGCGAGATCCAGTCAACCATGTTTGCGGCGGTGGGTTGTGGTTTGACGCGAGGTTGCTGTTGATTGACGTGGGTCGAATCGGCGTCGGCGGGGACTGGTGTTGTCGAGGCAGCTGTGGACGGGTCGCGGTCTCACAGGCGCATCACAGGCGGACGGGGGCAGAACGAGTGGCTGACGGCAGGCGCGAGGACGCAGCGTTGTGCAGCGGGAGAGAGCTCGTTTGGAGAAAGTAGTGACTTGTAAGGAAACGTGTCGACCCGCGCGTCCGGGGAAAAGCCGACCGGCCGGCCTTGACGTAGCACGCGAGTCGCTAGCTCGAGAAGCTCACCCGCCGCACGACTACCTGCCTGCTTCCAAGAGCTTCCCCGTCACTTCGCGCAACCCCCCAGACTCCCGCTTACGACCGCGATCCGCCCCGGATAGCTCCCACGCGCAGCTTCGCTTGTCCTCGTTCGCCCCGTCACCGCCGCCGATAAGCTTTTGAAGTCGACCGCCGCCCGTCCAGCATCCGCAGCCACCCCGCTGCGCGCGCCGCCACCATGATACTCCGCTTCCAAAGCCGTAACGGCCAGTTCCGCCTCACCGTCGACGCCAAGGATGATTTCACCACTGTAGCCTCGCAGATTGTCGAGAGGCTGCCTCCCAATACCGACCTCTCTTCCGTCACCATCTCGCCGAAGCCGCAGGATAAGACGTCCGCTCGGAAGCTCGAGACTTTGAAGGGCGTGACTTTCGAGCGCGTCGGACTCAGGTATGGATACGCTCTTGCCAGCTGCTTTCTTTTTCCCACAGCTCTAACCCGTGCCATTGCAGTCACGGCTCTCAGGTGTACATTGACTACGAAGAGCAGAAATCCGAGACAAACGGACATGCCGACGTTCCCGCAACCACCGCCGCCCGCCTCAGCGGAAAGCCCATCGCTGCCGCCGACATGCCGACCGTGCCCATCGGCGCCGCGAAGCTCATCAAGCGGCCGTGGGAGGTGATCAAGCAGTCGCCGCTCGACGACCGGTTAGATAAGCTCGATGGCAAAATCACAAGGCCCAAGGACCAGAAGATGTGCAGGCACGGCCCCAAGGGCATGTGCGACTACTGCATGCCGCTCGAGCCTTACGATGCCGGCTACCTGGCCGAGAAGAAGATCAAGCACCTGTCGTTCCACTCGTACCTCCGCAAGGTCAACGCCGGCAAGAACAAGCCCGAGTCCGGCAGCTCCTACATGCCCCCGCTCAGCGAACCCTTCTACCGCGTGCGCGCCGACTGCCCTTCCGGCCATGCCCCGTGGCCCGAAGGTATCTGCAGCAAGTGTCAGCCCAGCGCCATCTCGCTGCAGCCACAGCAGTTCCGGATGGTAGACCACGTCGAATTCGCGTCTCCCGACCTCATCAACACGCTCTTGGACTTCTGGCGGACATCTGGGTGCCAGAGATTAGGTTTCCTGTACGGCAAGTACGAGGAATACACCGAGGTCCCTCTGGGAACTAAGGCCGTCGTGGAAGCGATATACGAGCCGCCTCAGGTGGGGGAAATGGATGGCATCTCACTCAATGACTGGGACAACGAAAAGGAGGTCGACGAAGTTGCACGGTTGTGCGGCTTGGAAAGAATTGGTGTGATCTTCACGGATTTGCTGGACGCAGGTGCAGGCGATGGCTCCGTCATCTGCAAACGACACGCGGACTCCTACTTCCTCTCCTCGCTGGAAACGTGTTTCGCTGCAAGATACCAGGCGAAGTTCCCCCGGCCGTCGAAGTGGAGCGAGACTGGTCGCTTTGGCTCCAACTTCGTCACTTGCATCGTGAGTGGGGATGACGAAGGCCAGATTGCTATCTCCGCGTACCAGGCATCAAACACGGCAGTAGAGATGGTCAAGGCGGATATCATCGAGCCATCGGCAGATCCGACTGTGATGTTGGTGCAGAATGAGGAGGAAGAGAACAAGCTTGGCCGCTCCCGCTACATTCCCGAGGTCTTCTACCGTCGGGTCAATGAATACGGCGCCAATGTGCAGGAGAACGCAAAACCAGCCTTCCCTGTGGAGTACCTCTTCGTCACTCTTACTCACGGTTTCCCAACCAACCCCAACCCCAAGTTCGCAGCAACAGGATTCCCTGTCGAAAACAGAGAGGTCGTAGGCATCAGCCAGGAAGTCACGGCGCTTTCGAAGCAGTTGAATGCCAAGTCTGGCGGTCCCAAGCTCTCCGATCCCACGAGCATCGGCCAAGTTGCCGACTTCCATCTTCTGACCTTCGTCCACGGGTTGGGCATTCTGGGCAAGGTAATGTGCACTTCAGTATGGCATAGTGTTTGAGCTAACGTGGTTTCTGCAGGACGAGGAGGCATTGCTGTGTCGGGTTGCAGCAGAACACGATGTATCCGAGGGATCTCAGCTTCAGCACACGCCAGGTTGGGCGACGCTGATGGCAATCCTTCAAGAGACTGGTGAGCAACCATCCAAGCGCACGCATTCTCAATCCTTTGCCCCTTCTTCATCGACTCCGTCAGGGCCGCCCACCAGCCGCAAGCGCAAGATGGAAGCTGCGAGCGGCGCGGGTAGCGGTGGCAACGGCGGTGGTCAGTCTCAATCCTCGTCAACAAACAACTCGGCATCCGACAGCGAACGACTTGCTAAGCGCATCAAGGGCGTTAGCTTAACCCCCAGCAAGTGACGAGAGAGCGCGCCGACGACAACACACTTTGCTGGACCATCATCATTTTCGCGGCTACTACGATTGGGAGGGGCTCTTCTTACGGGAGCCTGCCTTGCTTTTCCCCTCTCCGTACCTCCTCCTCCTCCTTCCATCCACTACGAAAAGAAAACTCAATACCACTTTGGCGTTCTTATCACGGCTTATAGGGCTTCCGCACACCTTGGGATGATCCTAGGTCTCTAGACATGCTTCGTTCATCTGATCCTTGCCTTCACCCGCCTCTCTCGCGCTCTCTCTCTATCTCGACCGACTGCTCCCACGCCGACCGTCATGCTCTACGTGGTTTCTCTTTTCTTGTTCTTCGGTGGGGTGGAGCGACACGGAGTATGCTTTTCAACGACGAAAGGGAATTAGATTGAGAAAAAGGGAGAAGGGGGATGCTGGTGGTGGCTTTACATTGTGCAACACATCATCTCATTGCGGCGGCGGTTTTTGAGTCTCAAACAAGACGTGAGATCTGGAGGGAGCTGCTCACTCATGCACCGGCGATGAAAAGGGGATGGATGGATGGGAGGTTACCTTTGTTAGCTTCAACGATAGAAAGGGTGGTGGTTGTGGTCGCTATGGAGACTCAGAGTCTTTGGGAACAGGCCGGTTCGTTCTCCTGGGAGATGATGCGGGGGAGGGGGGGCTTTTTTCTTTTTTAATAGATGCTGCTTCTGCTGCGTGGATGTGTGGTGGGGAGGGTAGCAATGAAGATTTTTCTCTGTGGGGTTTGTTTTGCTCAGGTGTTGTGATTGCGTGTTTTGTTCGTTCGTGGTGCGTGTGCTCTGGTGGCGGAGGAGGAGGAGTGGTCGTTGAGGGCCAACGGAGAGGTGACGTCCGACCGCTACATGCCGCCGCTGGCTTTGAAAAATTGGCTCAGCGGTCTGTCTCGCTGAGGTATGTAGCTGCGCCTTCAGCTCCCCCGGCTATGTCCAGATTTACCGTCCTGCAAATGCGACGAGGAGCATCCTCTCAGCGGGTGATGGAAGAGATGATCTCACCAGGCGGGGTCTGTTTCACCCTACTTATGGACGTGGTTGAGTCGATTATCCGGACGTAGAAATAAGTCTTAAATGCGTATGAATGCGTCTGGATATTGCATTCGACTGCCAATGTAAGATACGTTTAAGATCTACATCTATGTCCGGATACTGGATTTGTTTGCCCACGTATCAAGAGTGTAGGATGCCCGTCGTGGAGCCCAAGCTTCTGTTACTGCAACCTGGATGTCGATGACTCTAGGGTGTAGTTGAATCTAATACGGGGACGTAAGTGTGAGCTTTTGAATGCGGATATATATATCCAGACATTGAATTCCACTACACACATAGGATTGGTGCTCGTAGTATTTTTGGAAAGTCTGCTGATGGTCAATTGTATAGAGCTCTTCCGCAGGCAGCTGAATCTAATGCGTCGACGTAAATGTGAGTCTGAAATTTGGACATACATGTCCAGATATCGGATTCCACTGCCTACTGAATAAGTGTAGCGCTCTCACCTGGCCCGCATGACCGCTTCGCTCCTTCCTCGTTCCTCCTTCCGCAGCTGCCGTCCCAGGAAAGGAAGGAACAAAAAGGAAGGGTATAAAACTCCGCCAGGCGACCGCCTCCCCCATCAACTCTACAACATCGCCACCCAAAGACTCAACCCCCATCCGGCGCCTCCCAACCCACTACGCGCCTCAAGCATTGCTCAGCGCCTACACCCCGTCTGCGCTCTACGTGAACGACGTCCACAGCGACACAAGAAGGTACTTGTTGTACGTACTCTCAATCGCGCACCTCAACTTCATACAACACTTCACTCACATCTACTCTTCACGCCTTCCTGTCCGTGCGCCTCACCTGAAGACCCACGCTAACCACGAGACGTACAAGTGACTCGATCAAGCCAGCTCAACATGACTTCTCAGAGCGAAAAGGCACGCGATCCGACGGAGAACGGCGACACCAACGGACCGGCGCCAGTTCAAGACACGGCCCATTCCGACGTCTCGTCGAAGTCAATGTCAACGGAGTTGATGGCTCTAATCGCCACATACCAAGAGACGAAGGACCGCAAGTTCCTGAAGCAAGCGATGGATCTGGCTAAGAGCAATATGGAAAAGGCTGTCTTCTGCGGAAACAGGATGCTGTACAAGCTGGCGTGCGGCGATGAGGGCCTGACGGAAGAAGAGAGTGAGGGCGCGCACGAGGAATTTTGTGTGAGTTGCATGAACGAGTGACTCGATGTATGCATGTGCTGATCGTGGATTTCAGGTCATGGTGCCCGAAGCCCGCGAGTGGTCGCTCAAGCCGGCTCACCTTCAATTCGTGACACAGGGCTTGCGCGAGGCCGGATTGACTCTCGTGCCCCAACAGATTCGCGCTTTCATGGCCGCGGTGGTGTGGCAAATCGACAGCGGAAAATACGGCACCGTTGGAGCGGGTGACCTCGCTCGGAAGGCCATGGATATAGTGGACCACGTAATTGGTCGAGTTCCGGCTATGCCTTTATTGGATGAAATGCTCAAGGCCTGGTTGAAGTTGGAGGCGGTCAAGTTGGCCGAGATCGCCGAATCCAGTCGGGCCCATACCGCGGCACTGAAGGGATCCCTGGACGACGACAAGGTGCCTCAGGAAGTGGTTGCCATCATGTCGACGTACGGAGAGATTGCGGACGTTGACGCGGCCAAGCTCCTTGCGACTCGCATGTACAAGGACACCGCCGGAGAGGTCTTCAAGATCCAAGAACATGCGGAGGAGAAGTTGGAAACCCTCGTCGAGGTACTCCAGGCGCTCAACAAGGATTAGTTGGTGGTGGTTGTACCTGTAAGCGGGGGGCCAGACAAGAACGACAGGCCGTTCGACTCGGTTGGTACGAACTAACCAGACACTGCAAAGCTGGAGTATATCCGGTCAGAACCAAGTCACTCGATGGAGAGCAGCTCTTCACGACTATATCTTCACGGCTGCTCTAGCTACAAAAATCATGGCTGACATCTTGAAAGATGTCATACTACAGGCCGACTGAAGGTTCTTCGGCATTGCCCAAGACATTGACCAGCACAATTGCTGGCACTCTCTCTTAGATGAAAATTAAATTGCTTTTATGCGCAAGAGTGAGTGACTTGATGTCAGATGTGATGTCTGCCGGCTGCGTGATAACTCTACCTCCTCAACTCTACAGCCCCAAGAGCATTCCCTGTTCAACGTTGATGGTTCAAAACAACCAAACACTACAGCTTAGTTTTCATATCCAGCCATAATCAAGTCACTTGTAGAAAAGCATATCTTCACGTACGGCCACTCCTTCCACAACTGTCAAGTCCCAACATCTCAAGCGCATAAAAAGAACCTCAAGGCCTCGCCAACGACTCAAACGGCAACGCGCGATCCCACAAAAACGTCGTCTTCTCCTCGCCCTCTGGCACCGTCGTATCCGTGACATTGCAAGCCCCCCTAAAGCCGCCCACCGCCTCCAACTTATCCGCCAACAACCTCCCATACGCCTCCAACCCACAGCTCCTGCCGGGCCCATCCTCGCACCCCCTCACGGGATACACCGCATCGTTCAACCTCACCCTCACAAACACGCCCTCCCCCCCACAGTCCAGCCGCTCCAATCCCACCGTCCCCCTCATCGTCACGAACCGACTCGCGCGAAACACCCTCCCCGCCACCACCCCGTCCGCGGGCAGATCGGCCAACCCGTCAAACACGCCCACCGCGGCCGCGACCTGCGCCACCTGCCCATCATTCGTAAACGCCGCGACCAGCGGCGGCGGTGTCCACTCGACCCCATCCCCACCCACATACGCCTTCCCCGGGCCGTCCCTGAACCTCTCCACCACCCCAATCAAAAACGGCAGCATGGCCGCGGCCGCCACCGCGTTCCCCGGGCCCGCGCCGTACCAGTACCTTAGGTCCTGCGCGTACTCGTACGCCAATACCTCGTCGTCCGTCAGCACGTCGCACCACGGCGACCGCGTCTGCGCGATCTGCGTCTCGAAGCCGCACAGGTACGCGAAGATGCCGACGTCGGACGGGGCGAAGGCCAGATCGCCCTCCAGCAGCGCGTTGATGCGCGCCGTCGCGGGGGCCAGGTACGAGGCGTCCCACTGCGCTTTCTGCGGGCCGCCGCCGTTGTCGGTGTAGGCGGGGCAGAGGGTCGATGTGGCGAGGCTGTTGGCGAGGGAGCGGGGGTCGGTGGCGTTGACGAGGTAGATGGAGGAGGAGGTGGTGGTGTTGGAGGTGGTGCCGTTCAGGTAGCCGCGCGCGAAGAGCTGGGCCGAGTTGAGGACGCGGGGTGAGGAGGCGTAGGCGTTGGCCCAGAGGGTGAAGGGCGATTCGAAGAGGGTGGGGTAGGTGAGGCGGTAGGAGGCGCCCATGGCGAGGAGCTCTTTGTGGCCGGTGGGTGAGAGCTGGGCGATTTGTTGCGCGGGGTCGGTGAGGACGGGGGTCCAGGTGTGCAGGAATTGGAGGGCGGTGGCGTTGGTGGTGAAGGTGGCGTTTTTGATCTGCGGGTTGGGGTGTGGTGTCAGTATATGGTGTTTGTGTAAGATACCCTTGCCGATGTAGTGGAAGGGATGCGGTTGTTGAATGTTTTGGCCGCATGAAAAAGAGCAACGGGACAAAGTATTCTACTTGCCTTGGCCTCCAGAGCGGTCCACTCAGCATAAGCTCCTGTGTCCGGATAACGGCTGCCATGCCGCGACACGAAAGCGGCTTGATCAACAGTGCAGCCCTCAGGAGCTGCCGGGTCGATGCCAAAGACATTTGGTCCTAGTAATCCCGTTAGCTGAAACGCTCTTCGCCTGTATCGATTGAGATTCCCCACCAGGGAACCACTGTCCGTTGCCACCAAGATGCTGCAGGGGATTGAAGTCCTGTTCACCGCTGACGACAGTCGTGAGGGTGGTGGCGGCGGCGGCCGTGGCCACGCCAAACGTCGAGGCCTTCATACTGCAGGGGGACAAGAGACGAACGAGCGAGGATGACGTGCAACAAGCGACTTCATTATGAAAGCTCCTCCTTGCGGCTCTTTATATTTACCCAGCTTCTCGCCTAAGGTGCCAAGTGGGCCATGGAGATGAGTGGTACGCTAAACTCGGTGAATCGGCCGGTGAATGTATTCCCTGGCGGATAGCGGCCTGCGATAAGTGGGAGTCTGCTCCGAGCGGCGCAGCGGGGGCGCGTTAAACCGGGGGAAGCGATGGCTCCGGGATGTGCGGCAGGGATCTTGTCAGGCACGTGTCTGCCACGATTGGCCGACAGATAGAAGGGTGATGGCAAGTTGCTGCTCTTTGCGAGAGCCTCGCTTGTGGAATGGGAAGGATACTCCTTTTTTTCTTTTTAGTGCTGTTATTAAATCGGCAGGATTCGTGAATGAGCTACTTGAGTCGTTGGAGTAATTTATACGAACATATCCAAACACAGACTTCAACTACCACGTAAGTGAGATTGAATACGGTTTTCCTTTCTTGGCACGAATACACATAAGATCCAAATATTCACATGGATAGAGTACTGGGTTGAGTAGGTCGAGATCTTTGGCTCACGTTGGCAGTAGAAGCAAACGTTCCGACGCAGATGTGACTTTGTTAAGCACTCCTTAAGCAGATATCCGGACATATATATGAGCTTTGAAACTACACATCTCTATCCAGACATATCCACGCAACTCAAGAGGCCAACAAGTCACTCACCCCTCTTCCGCTTTGAAGCGACCCGGTTACTATCTACAAGCAACGCACCAGCAGTCAGCCACATCGCCCTACAGCTTCGCCGCCTCCCTCAGCACCTCCCTAGTGAGCACATCACCTTTCTTGCGCTCCGCGCTGAGCCGGCCCATGCGCAGCAGGCGCGCAATCATGTCCTCGTCGCCGAAATGCGAGTTGTGCTCGAAGCGCGGCTCTTCGTCGTACGCGACGCGCGCCGCATCGACCAAGATCCTCGCCGTCATGCCAAACACTCTGAAGCGTTCCTCGGCCGCGTCTTTGGGCGGGTCGTCGGATAGCACGTCGCCGACGACATTCGCCGCCGCACCCGCCTTTGCCCTCTTCTTCCGCGGCATCCCCTCCTCCTCCCCCTCCTTCTCCTCCTTCGCCCCTCCATCCCCCCCTCGACCACCAACCCCCTTCGCCGCCCTCGTCACCGCCCCCGCCCCCGCCCGGCTCCCCCCGACCGGCACGTAGAAATTGTGCATCCGCCACCGACTCTCGTGCCAGTCCGTCCACTGCCCGCGATACCACTTTGCCGGGAACCCCGCGGCCTCGACGCCGGCCTCGGCCTCGCCCGCGCTCGCGCTCTGCTCCGCCTCGGCGAGCAAGAAACCCCTGAACGGCGCGGTGAAGACGGCGGCGACCTCATGCGGCGAGAGGCGGGGGATTAGGAGGTCTTCGGCGGTGGGGATGTCGTCGTCCTTGGGGTCGTCCTTGGTGTCGTCCTTGGTGTCGTCCTTGGTGTCGTCCTTGGTGTCGTCCTTGGCGGCGGCGGGGGATGAGGAGGAGGGAGAAGAGGGAGAAGACGACCGACGATCCGCAGCCAGAAACGCGACGCACGGCCGCACGGCCAACTCGGTGCGCGCGAGGTTCGCCGGCATCTGGCACAGGTGCTCGACGCGGAACGGCGGCGGCAGCTTCTCGTCCACGAGGGGCAGCCCGATCTCCTCCCACGCCTCGCGGCGCGCGGTTTGGAACGGTGTTTCCGTCGCGGCGTCGGCGCGGCCTGGAATGAAAGAAGTCGTTACCAATCGCAACAACAATCACTGAGAGAGAGAGAGGGGGGGGGGGGAGAGAGAGAGAGAGAGTCTTACCACCCGGAAGCGCGGCGTGGCCGGCGTACGTGTTCATGCCGGCGGCGCGCATGGTCAGCACGACGCGCAGGTCGCCGCGGCGGTCGGCGAAGAGCAGGATCAGCACGGCGGCGCGGCGCGCGAGCGGGACGTTGAGGTATTGCGTCGGCGGGGGCTTGTAGGCGCGGAGGCGCGCGAGGGCCGCCTGGTGGGTGGTTAGTTCGGGGGGTGTGCTGGAGAGGGGAACGGGAGTCGGGGACGACGTACCGCTGAGGCGGGGGTGAGGGTGGCCATGGCAGCAGCAGTGACAGGCGAGGTGGTGCTGTTGCCATGATGGTGTGTTGTCGGCAGTGTGGTGAGCGCGACTTTGTTGTCGCCCGGGTTGATGTCACACCGCGGTGGGACGTGCGGGAAATCCGGGGGTCTCGGCTCGCAGCTCAGCCCGGCTCGGATTGCCGTTTGTGGAAATCCATCATGTACGCGTCTCTGATTTCTTTGCCTTGCTACGAGATTGGTTTCGTCAAATCACACCCTTTTTCTACATGGGTAGTTGGACACGTAAACATGCCCATGTGAGTACCATACATCACCCCCAATCCTTCCCATCCCACTCATACTCCTCCCCCTCAATCGGCGGCGGACTCTCCCTCATCCCCAGCATCGCCCTTCTCAGCCTCTCCATCTCCTCGCCCGCCGTCCGCGCCATCTCTTCCTGCATCCCCACCACATGATGCATCGGCCCGCAGCTCACAAACTGCCACCCGCGCCTGACCAACGCCGCCGCCGCATCCGCGTCCGCCGCGAAGTGCCCCGCGAACTTGGCGTGCCGCCGCGCCGCCGCGAGCACCGCGTCGGCCGATGCTGCGATCGGGACGCTGTCCGTGTCTGAGCCGGGCGAGATGAGGGGGTGCGGTCCGACGAAGAGCTGCCAGCATTTAGCGTCCATCAAAGACTGTGGAGAATATGTGTGTGCGCTTACCGCATCGATCCCAGGCACCGCCGCCATGTCGTCGACGTTCTCGACCGCGCGCCGCGAGTCGATCTCGACGATGACGACGAAGCGCGGCGAGGGGCAGCCGGTGGCGACGACTGTGCGTTCCGCTTGCGCCTGCGCCTCCTCGTCAGCATATATAAATGACAATCTCCACGTCGATTGCTCACCTTCGTCTCGCACATGGCGACCATGACGCCATGCGCGCCGCAGTCCTGCGCCCACCGCATCCTCTTCAGCTCGCTCGCCAGCACGCGCACGATCGGCGACGCGCCCTTGGCCGCCACGGCGTCGACGACGAGGGCGAGGTCGGCGGCGGTGCCGATGCGGCCGCGCTCGCAGTCGATGATGACGAACTGTTCGAAACCCAAGTAGAAGGGGGGAAAGTAAGCAAGAAGGTAATGAGAGCAACGCGAGCTGAAGAGAAAGACAGCCGTAAAGGAGCAAACCGAGGAAGAGAAGGGGAAAAAAAATAACGGCACGTACATCACCGCCCACCCCCGCGATGCTCCCCGCCAGCTCCGCATTCCGGAACTGGATCCACTGGCCCACCGACGCCGAGCAGCCGCCCTCGCGATCGGCCGCGGCGTGCTGCAGGCCGAGCTGCAACCGCGTCGGGCCCCGCGGCGACATCATCTTCGTTCCCGGCATGACGCTAGCGCTAGCCCGGAAATGGTGGTGGATGTGGTGCACAAACGGCGAGGAGATGGTTACTTGACAAGTGATGGCCGAGAGCATATGAGGGACGACGGCTTTGGGAATGAGATGCCGGAGATGAAGGGGTCTTGGGAGGGCGGGGTGGGCGGATTGTGTGCGTTCGGTGGTGGTGGTGGTGGGTGCTCGCCGTCGATGCTTCTCCGACGGAGTTCCGCTTCCGCTTCCGCCGGAGGTGGCTATAGCTCGCAGACTTGTTGTAGCTGCTTTGTACAAATACTGCGCCATACTTACTTATGGAGGTAGTCGGATCCAATGTCCGGACATGATTGTCTGCATTCAAGACTTATATCTACGTCTGGACAATGGCTGAGGGAGGTACTTGTTCTGCTCATGAACAACGGCCGAATTGAATTGGCATTGGATCCAACGTCTACGCGTCGACTTCTCGAATGCCGTAGCTGAACATCTCGTTTGACTGCACCGAGTTCTCATCGACAAGCTTCCTCGCAGTCTCCACGCCCGCAACAGGGACACGATACTCAAACTTCTTCCCCGGCGCCGGTCCTTTCCCATCGACCAGATAAGGAAATGGCAAGTACTACAAGTGTCAAGATCAGCAAACTATATATAAAAGATAAATGGGAGGAAAAGGACCGAGAATGAAGTAGGCCACAAACCTCGGGAAGCAGGCCCAGCTGCCTAAGAAGCGTCGCCTGGTCCCACGCGATATGCTCGTGATAGAGCCGATCGCCACGGACGTTCACAACAGAGGTAAACGGCACCTCGAGCGGCATGCCAGTCGGCGGGACCCCCGGCACCCTATCCACGCCAACCCATCAGCATCAACCACAAACAAGCCAGCCAGCCAGCCCACCTCCCCCAGCACACACACAGACGAAAACTTACAGCCAATCCACCACGCGATCATGCGTACACCTAAACACAAACTCATCAATGACGCGATCGATGCCCACCGTGCGGCTCACCAGCTCCAGGCTCGTGTCGGGCGGGTTGCTGTGGACGAAATGGTTGCGGTAGAAATGCGTCAGGCGCTCGCGGCCGACGCCGCCGGTGACGGTCGGGATGTGGTTGACGTAGGGCTCCTGCACCATGGTCGCCATGGTCTTGTCGACGGCGCGCTCGCCGAACTCGTACGCGCAGTGCTCGTTCCAGATGGCCTCGAGGTCGAACGACGGGCCGCCCACCAGCGGCTTGATGAAGGCGAGGGAGCGCGTGTGGGCGAGCGCGGCGGGCCCGCTGCGGTAGGATGGGTGCGCGGGGAGGGTGAAGTTGGGTGGGGCGGCGGGGTAGACGTGCGTGATGGTGGTGGTGTCGGCGGTTGGTGCTGGGGTCTGGTCGGGGGCGTGCCAGAGGGTTGGGATGGATGTTGCGGCTGCTGGGACGGGGGTTGCCGAGTAGTTGATGATTGCGGCGATGCGTGGGTTGGTGGCGGCGTTCAATGTCTTGTATGCCGGCGTTGGTAGCGGGACGTAGGCTGTTGGGGGGTGTAATCGTCAGCTTTTCTTCCTCCTTCTCAGCATGCTTTCCACCACGAGAGATTGCAGCATATCCCCGTGAGCAGCCGAATCCAACGCCCGGGCGTAGACATAGGTCTGCACTCAAGACCCTCCCCATCCACCCGCACACAAGCAACACAGCCAGCATCCCTGCCCTGCCCTCCCACCCCTCCACCACCCACCCAACCAAACCACACACAAACAAACATACATACCAACAACCCCAACCCCAATCCCCTCCCCCACAGACGCAGTACCACACTCCCTCAACGCCCCCACCGCCCTCCCAAAATCCCCCTCAAACCCATCAGCCCCGTCACCATCACGCACCATAACCTGCACCACGGCGAACCCCTCCTCCGCCCACTTCAGCAACGGCGGCGGATCCAGCGTCGCGTCGCCGCCGCCCAGCGGCAGGTGGGCGCCGACGACGAGGACGAGGCCCGGCCCGGTGCCGCGCCGCGAGAGGGGCGGCTGCAGGACGATGTTGGGGGCGATGGGGCGCGGGGGGGTGGATGGGAGGGGGACGGCGGGCGGCATGGTGGCTTTTTTTTTTTTTGGGTTGGTTTGGTTTGCTTTTTGCCGCGGGTGGTGGTGTCGTTCGGTGTATTGGTGGTGGTGGTGGTGGTGGTGGTGGTGGTGGTGGTGGTGGGGAGCGAGACGGAGAGGTGAAAGATTTCGTTGCTGTTTGTGTATGTGTGTTTTATCCCCACGTTCGCTGCTGGGCTGATGAGGGGCAACAAACGCAAAACACACGAGAGTGAGGGGTGGGTGTGGCGAGCTGGCTGGCTGGCTTATCGCGGCAGGGCTGCCGGCATCCCACTTACTCCCACTCCACTCCACCTGGTAATAAGCCTCACAAACAAGTCCGATTTCTCACAACTCGCCTGACCGATGGGAAGGATGTGAGCGCAACGACGATGATGATGATGATGTTCGTCCAGGACGGACAAGCGCCCGCTGCAGACCCGACGATGGCTCGCCAAACCGACAGTAGGTAAAAACTTACATGCTACATAACTCTGCACCGTATCGATAGGCAGTCGAGCCTAATGTTCGGAAGTAGATATGCGCATTCAAAACCCACATATACGTCCACATATTGGATTCGACCACACATGTAGGAAGACTGGTAGCATCGTTGGTAGGCTCGAATTTTCCGTCATCTGCTGTGGAATCGAGAGGCAGCAGCAGCATGCGCCCAGATTCGGGTTGCATGCTTCGAATCCCCCACATTTCGGAACACGACAGGGTGGCCTGCTTCTCTTGAGCAGTGGTACTGATGCACGAGACTACATGCTGTAAGGTCCGCAGATTATTGCATCGGCCCCCCCTGCTTGAGGAGAGGGACAGCAGCGTTCGGATGCACACTACTCTGAAAGATGCATCTGGACCTGCAGACCTTGCTCCGACACGAGAGTCTCTCGGCGATAAGCTTCCGGGTTCCGTGAGTTTATCTACGGGCATACATCACGGATGTCCTGATGCCGACTGCCAATGGCCGGGTCCCGTCGGCAATGACAGGTAAGTGGCGGCGGCGGCTCTGCCCAAGTTTCAGCGACAGCAGCAGCGTGGTCGAGTCAACCAGGACGACGACTACTCTTCGGGCATCCATTCTTCGACGCCGGCGGTTATAAATAAGTCCATACATACATACAGACCGTGCGCCACCACGCCTCCAATCCGTGCTCCCGTCGCACACAACGGTAAAAGCGCGCGAGAGAGAGAAAAGGCAATGCATACTCAAATCATCAGATCTCTTCGTGTGCGTGCAACAACGACTAGCAGATAAGCTACTGCCACGGTAGCACGGCGCTTGCGTCAACAGCGATCCGCCCACCCGCCGCCGCCGCGGCCGGCGTCGTCGCCAAGCCGCCGTCTCCGAAACCAGTAGGACCGGACAACCTTTTGGCTCCGTCCAACAACGATCCCGGCTCTTTTTCCTGTTTGTAAGGAAATCCCAAATAAAAGCGGGGTTGAGACAAGTGTGTGGCTTGAGCTTAAATGGAGAACCGGATGGAAATAAACTAAGAAAGAAAGAAAAACAAGGAACACTACTACGCCATCGACGAGTCGATGTCCGAGGATTTTGCTTCGATTACTTGCTTCCGACCACTCACGTAGAAACAATAATGAATCTTCGATCTGTATCTGGCTGCTTATTTTGACTACTCGCGTAGCCAGAGTGGTGAAGCCCACCATACGACTATCCAGCTATTTGCTTGACAGGCTACGAAAGAAATAGACATGAACCTACACCTACGTCTAGTACCGTGCTTCAACCACCCACGTGGCGGAGAAGGGAATCCGTCACCTCTAGCGGTAGCACGTAGGCAAAGTACCGGGTAGAATCCTTCCCAGGCGGCCACGGCGTGGGACGGGGGAGAGAAAAAAAATCTCCTGTGACGCCATCGAGCTGAACCGAGCTTACTGCCATCGAGCTAAGATACATCGGCGGCACCCACCACCACCACCCAACCTGATCCCGATCGAACGAAACGAAACGAAACGGCCCAGAAGTAGTGAGAGCGAGCCTGGGGGATCAGCAATACCCGCGTCTCCACTCTACTCTCCGTCACGCCCGGATCAACGCGACGATCTCGCAACGTAGGTAGGTGGTGGCAGCGACGCCAGCCTGCCATCATTCTTCGTCGGAACCAGCACGACGATGTCCTTGCTCTTTCTGCCCGGTGGTGAAATCTGAGCAAGTCAGCTCGTTGCTGGTGCATCTGTACCTCGACCACAACCCTCTACAAGTCACTCGTTGTGCTGAAGCACAAAGCCAGCCGCCCGCAATCCCGGCAATGGGCTAGACCTAGGCGTCCAATGCATCTTATTCATCGTCTGGTCCTGCGCATCGATATTCTTGCCGCCTTGGAGCTCCGGGATACTGAATATGTCCGGGGAAGAAAGGCGGCTCGGAAAAAAAAAAGGCACGGCTGCTTCACTACTGCAGCGCAATCAGTCAAGCGCGATCGAACGTGTGTACCTGGTCTTGCTTTCCGTGTCTTCCGCCGGCTAGAAGACGCTGACTCAAGCCTGGAAGTATGCGGGTCAAGCAATGCAGTCAGCGCGGGATCGAGCTGCAAAGCGGGTTTCGGCGCCCGGCCCATGACGGACCGAACGAATTGGATTGTCAACCGAGTAAGTGGGCCAGCAAGCGTACTGTGTAGTACACACAGTAGAGCACCCACAGGCTTCGTAGGCTGCTGTCTGTGTGCGGAGACTGGTGCGTGGCTACTGCGCGATGATCAACCTGCAAAGGTAGAAGAGCAATTCTTGCTCCTTAACAAAGATCCACATAAGGATCGAAGATTCCAAGAATAGGGGTAGTTCTGGGTGTTGTCGTGAAAATCAGTGACTGTTGTGGAGCAGGCCATCGACAGCCGATAAACATGGCCTGACCGAGTCTCCGCAGTCGGTTGGAAATCAGCGCGCGAATGGCCTGTTATCGGCCGAGCGGCGCATCCTGGCGGCGCAGTATCCACACTGCGGAACTCACCATGTCCCGGGTCCCGCCGTCACACTATCGCGTTTTCAGCATCCAAGAAGTGGCTGTTGCGGGAGGCAATATATTAATTATGATCTGCGCCGGGGTCGCGAGATGATGATCATATGGACTTCGAACGTCACCGGCCATCTCGGCGTGCAAGAGACGTGCAACGATGCGTCCGGCATTTGGGCGATCTCGAACGGCTATGGGCGGATGTGGAGAGAAACAAAGCCATTCTCCAGGATCTGCTGCGGAGAGCGACGGAAGCGGCGGAAAGCAGCTTTGCGCTGTTCAGCGGGGCGGCAGAACAAAGAGAAATGCTGGACCCTGGCTTCTTTGTATCTTTGAGGCAAGCGAGACAGGAGGCCTGCGAGGTGTCACTGAACTTGGGGGTGTCACTGAACTTGCAGGTGACAGAAGATTCAAGCCTTCTAAGCTCACCAAGGTCGACACACTCTTTCTATGGGTAGTTGGAGACAAGACCCCGACGTAAATGTGCGCATAGGAAACTTACATCCACGTCCGCATCCTGTATTCAACTACCCATCCCATGTGAGTATAGTGGAGCATCTCTACACAGATGAGGCAGATGCGGGTGGGCCAATTTCTTTGGCGAGGGTGCCAGGAAGCTTGGGTTTGCATGAGCCTGAAGCAGTGTCAGAAGCTGCCAAGGGCGGGCCGGGATCCCTGGCTGCAAGCAGGCCTTGGGACAAGAACAGGACGAGAACTGGGGGATGAGCCGGTCGCAGACCCTGACACGCACGCGGTGTTGTCGGTGTGCAACCCTCGTAACTGCGGAGCGAGGAATGCACTCTGTCGCATGCGGCCGAGGCGTCGCCACCGGGGCGCGGTGCGCGTGAAGGCGAATCCGCACCTTATCTAATCTCGTCAGCATGGGTGAGAAGTGCATGCTGGCGGAACGAGCACAGCTGGCTGGGACGCGAAGCCGGTTACGTCGTAGGCCAGGTGGGCGATCGGCAGTCTATCGATGGTGTGCGGGAGGAGGGCGTTGGCGGCCGTGGCGGCCTGACTCCCCGCAACATGACATCTTCGCGGGCTTGCCCAGGCCGCCGCCTCCGGGACGCGCCAATGACGGCCTGCGGTTTGCGCGTCCAGTGCGCGGAGTGGTGGCCGGCCTGCTTCAGATCGGGCGGAAGGCAGGAGAGTAGTGTGGCAGCAAGGAGCGGCCACGCCAGCTGTCGCAAGGTCTCGTCACCGACTTTCGAGCTTCTTGCCCTCTTCGTCGCAGCCTGGAGCGGCAGGCGTCGTGGCGTGAGGCTGAGGCCGTCTGTGCTGGCGGGCGGCGGGCTGCCAAAGCTTCTTTCTGTCGCCTTCCAAGCGTGCTGGAAACGCAGCGAGGCAGGCGCCGCGGGGGTCGGGGGCGCCGCTATTTTTATCGCCGTCACGGCTGCCCGCCCGCCTGGCGCCCCAGCAGTGCGCCGCGAGCAGCCCGGAAGCCTGGCGGGCTGCAAAACATGGTCGGCCGTGGCGCGCAAGGTCGCACTGGGCGCGGCGGCTTGGTGTGAACAGCTCCCGTGCTTCCGGGCGGGCTGTAGATCGAATGCGTCGTAATGGGCGGCTGTGCCAGGCCAGCGCTGGCGCCAGCAAAAGCACGCCAGCCGGCAGCCGCCCTATTTGTCCCAACCACCTCGCCCACGCGTCGCTTCCAAACTCACTCGTCTTCGTCTTCGTTCAACTGCCGCCGCCTCGCTCGTTGCAACACACTGCACCTCACCACCGCACGGCTCCCCAACACCTGGCCCGCGCCCTCGCGTCCATCGTCCCCGTCGCATCCATCGCACCGCCCCGGCACCAGCACTGTCCACGCCCCTAGCCCGGCCGCTATCTCTCGCTTGGTCGCTGATAGCTGCTCGCATTGCCGTTTCCCGCCTGCATTGCGCGGAGCTTTGGCCGTTCTTTTCATTAAACCAACACCGCCTTGCCTGCCAGGCCCAGTTTTCCCCGTCCTTCGGGCCTTCCACTGCAGCTGAAACTGCCCGATCCGCACAAACGCCCGTCATGGAGTATCACACGAACCAGCGTCCGCGCTCCAAGAGTGGCTTTAGCTTCAAGAGCGAGAAGAGCGATAAGAGCCATGGCTCCGACCGAGTCCACCGGCCCAAGATCAAGGACCTCCACGAGTCCAACGCCGAGAAGCACAGGAGACAGCTCAGCGGCACCTCGAAAGCCAACCCCAACGCCGCCATGGAAGAAGCCCAGCCGAGTGCGTTGCGCGCCCGCCCCAGCCCGGCACGAATCTACCGCTGACCCTCGCAACAGTCGCTGCCGCCCTTGAGGCCCCCACACTGGGATCGCTGCGCGCCATATCCCACACAGACGTCGACGGCTCGCCCATTCGTGAGTCTCCCTTCCTGAACGACGACCTGATGACGCGCTACGAGTCCAAAGTAGTTAACTTCGCGCCTGCACAGCCGAACCCGATCTCTCCAACCCCACCCGTTCCCGTTGGGAGCGCCCTCTTGACACGATCCGCAAGTTCGAGGCGCAGATTGACGGCGAATACAAGCGGAGGACCGGCGGCGCACGAACTGGTGAGCTCACCTGAGGTGTTCAATTGCATTCACTCCCGCTGACATCACGCAGACGTCGAATCGGTCGCCGATTTCAGCGGTTACACCAGTCGCCGCAGCAGCTACTATGGAGGTACGTGAAACGGCAATGTCTCAGCCCTGACGACCCTTTAATCATGCCCGCGGAGCATCGTCCCCGTTCGCTTTTCTTTGCTTTCAATGCGGCACCTGAGGCCGTTGGCGGCACAGCCAGGCCCATGGAAGATCGCTGCCGCCTCCCGCGTGGCCCGTCTTGGCATGGCGATCGACATCCCAACCACGAAATACTGACGCATCCGCCCGCTGATCACACGCTAATTTTGGCTCGTCGCTTGCAGGCAACGGCAACAATCGTTACTCTAGCAGCACCGCCAACGGCTATGGCGGTGGCGGTGGTGGTTACTACGGCGGCCGCAACCCAGCTTCCCCACGCCCGGCTGAAGATGCCTACATGCCAACTCCCGTCGCCGGCCCCGGCCGTAACCGATTTGGTCAGCGTCTGCAGCAAGAGTTGATGCCTCCGCGTCCGCCTGCGCATAACCAGGGCCTCTACCCAAGCCATTCGTACCAGCAGTCCCGCGACACGGTCAACACCGGCTTTTCGAACAGTTCCGGCGAGGCTTATGGCAACCACACCGATCCCAGCAGCGAGAACAGCTCTATTGAGAGGATGCCCCCCGTTCAGAAGCCTGACCTGGGCGAGCAGTATGGATTCAATGGCTTTGGCGGAAGCCCAGTTGCGGACGGATACGACTACAATGCCAACGGCTACTACGATCAACAAGGTTATGGTGGAGCGCCGGCGGTTGGCGCCGAGCAGCCCTACAGCAAGAGCCAGGCGCCACTGCCACCGGTACCTGCGCACGACAGCGTTAACGGAGCGCCGAAGATGGGTGACGGTCCGCCACAGCAGCCAATTGCGGCTGCTCCGGCTCGCCGCCCGGTTGCCAACGGCGATGGTGAGAAGAGAAAGAGTTGGTTCAAGAGGAGGTTCAGCAAGGAATAAGCCGTCGTTGTGATGTTGCCGGTCGCCATGGTTTTTTACGCTTCTCGATATCGTGGCTTGTCGGAGGATTAATGACCTTCTGCTGTGCGGGGGAAAGTAATGGCTTGACGAACAACAAATTCCCGGGGTTTTGCATTATCTGTTGGCGTTTTGGGCATACAACAATAAGAACCCCTTCTGGATGGCGGGTGATGGGGGCGTACAGGAATTCGGAACCTTGGCTCGTCAAAGACCCGAGGAAATGCAGGCTCGCGTTGAGCCTCGATTCTTCCACGGTTCTTTGAGCTTGGTTCTAGTTCATATTACGGAACTTTGGCTAAGAAGGCGGCTCTTCTTTGCCGTTGGCTGACTGAGAATTCACCTTTTTTTCATAGATATATAATCTCGATGCACCCCTCACTGCTTGGCATCATTATTCGCTTCGGGTTCATCGATAGGGTAGCTTGGAGATCGAAATTGTCAAGGGA
The DNA here is from genome assembly GCA_021495925.1 of Diplodia intermedia. Lineage (NCBI taxonomy): Eukaryota > Fungi > Ascomycota > Dothideomycetes > Botryosphaeriales > Botryosphaeriaceae > Diplodia > Diplodia intermedia. Next base: position 163,402 of record JAKEKT010000056.1, on the reverse strand, counting down.
AGAGGGATGCTGTTACGAAGAAGCAAGACTGATCCGAAATGCAATGTTTTTCCTTTGAGTGCATGTGTACTTTGGCGGATGTGAGAAGTGACCTTCGGATCATATGTTTGACGAACGATCGTCTCTAGACAATCACAGGCATGCTCCAGGTCTTAAGAGATGCTTGGTATAGGCGGGAAACGTAAACATTGTCTTTATTTCTACAACTATCTCTCTACGGAATGAAATTATGTCTTCACAGCTAGTTGAAATAAATTGGCCCTTTGCGCTCCACCAAGGATAACATACAATCCCACATAGATGGGCAGCTGAATACAAGATCCGGATGTAAAACAGGGCATTTAAAGCTTACATATACGTCCGGATGTTATACTTAAATACCCATCCCCTGTATGAATTTTCTAACAAGGTAGATGCGGATGGGCGATTTCTTTTGTCACCCATTGTGGTCGTCGTTCTGCCCAAAAGAAATTGCCCCGCCCAGGTCTACCTTACATGGGCAGTTGAATACAAGATCCAGACGTAAATGTGAGTTTTAAATACGTACACTTACGTCCGGATCTTATATTCAACTGCCTACATAAATATTGTGATGACTGGCATCACCAGCATAATACGGTTTCAGTACGATTGTTCGCAAATCTTATATAGCATACTGATTACAACGATTTTCACAGGTCGAAAGGTGAGTTGTGGGTGTCAAATTTTGTAGCCATCTTACCATATGTTATGTGCAAGCCCGCCAGAAGCAACCCTTTTTTTCTCTTCCTTTTTGTGCGGGATCGTGACTTGCTTTGTCGCTCCACTATACAGCTCTGGCCACCCATGTCGCCAACAACCCTCTCAGACTCAATGGCTTTTGTGGAATGGCGGAGTTGCGCGGCCAAGCCATTTTTTCTATCTTGCCTTCTTTGCCTCCTTCTCCGCCTCAAGCCTGTCGGACTGGTCTTCCTTCATGGCAACGATGACGTAGCCGATCAGCACCACGTTCGCCATAACCGCGGCCAGGCCGCCGGCGAAGGTTGAGTTTCCTTGCGTGGTGTTAGCAGATTGGACGGATGATATGTTCACTGTGCTTGTCTTTGAACAATGGGGCCAGTGCGAGGGAGCGGCAAACCTTTGAAGATGGTGTTCACGGTCATGAAGTAGGTGCCGATGGGCAGCGTTATCATGGCAAACGTAAAGCCGAGCAACTTGAAGATGACGTGCCTGCAGATTGCGGGAAGAAGCAGCTGTTAGCAAACACCGTGATGCGCAACTCTGTTGGGACAATGGTCATGGGAGGGGTGGGATTGGATGTTTGTCACTCTGCCGTCTCGTGGCAAATGCGCATGCGAGATGCATAAAGAGAGGGTATACGAACGCAGGAACGGCGGGCGCGATGTTGCTGTCGCCCAGTGGCGCTCCCATGCCCGGCGCGGCTGCAGCATCATCCTGGTCCAAGAGCGTCTTCTCGGTCGAGACAATCCTTCGCGAGGTCATCTTGACTTTTTGTTGCTGGGACTGCTGGATGTCTCGAATGCAGAGGCGACGAGGGGAGGAGCGCACTGGACTTTGGATCCGGCTGCCTTGTGCACGGACGGTAGCGCGCGCCAAGGCGGGGGCGGCGGCGGCCTGCGACGTTCGGGCGGTGGCAGGGGTTCGCGTTTGAGCGCGATCTCGAGGGACCGCCCGCTCGGACCCTTGCACGTCCTTTCGCGAACCCGCGCTTTCTTTTGGTCCCGCTCACCATCAACCACGCTCTCTTTCTTTCCTCCCCACCCCACACCCCGTCATCGCCGCGCTTCGCTCGCCCCGCATTCTGCCCGACCGTCGCAGATCGGTTGCCAGCATTGCTCCCTCCAGCCTTTGGATACACACCAAACTTTCCCAGCAAACGCCCATCGAGACCCACATCTTCGCCTTTGGCTCACCCACCGGTGCAGCGCAACCCCACCGAGCCTCAATCCCACCCGGGTCACGCACGAGAGCGTCGCGCTTGCCATGGACAGCGACCCCATTGACACTACGCCTGCGAAGCGCCAGCACGCTGACGCCGCCTACAATTCCCAAGACGACAGCGGAGACGACCTCTTCGCCGATTACAACGAGACGGTTGCGACTCTGCCGCTCACTCACCCGATCAACCCTCCTGCCCCTCCACAGCCCTCACCATACTTCAGTTCGCCCGCGCCCGCGATTACCCAGCCCACACAGATCCTGGATACCCCGATGCGAGACCGAACCGATTCAAACGCCGTCGTTCAGGTGCCCGCATCCTCACCGACCCTCACTCAACAAGCTATACCCTCACCTTCCCCGGCCAAGTCCCGGAAATTTTCCTCACTTGCGCAGAACGGAGCTGGCTCCCGCCAGCCTCGCATACCGATGGCATCAGCCGGAAGCTTCAGCGACGACTCACCGGCGGGTGAGACGTCCGACGACGAACTTTCGAAGCCAATGTCGAAGTCCGACATCAAGCCTTCAACGTTCGTCAGCAAGAGCAAGCCTCGCTACAGCATTCCGCCTCCCAAGGATGCTGCCCCATCCCCCTTCCAGCAAGTTCTTGCGCAGTACTCCCACGAGGAGCCTGCCGGTCGTCTACCGAAGCGCTCAGCCGATGACATGGCAAACGCTTACTCACCCCCGATGAAGAGACCTCGTCCTCAGTCACGTCAGACTGGCCCGTCTCGTGCACGACCTGTCGATCAAGTCGATGAGCCGAAGGGTGACATGACGTTGGGAGACATCAAAGATTACTTCCAAATGCAGAAGGTCAAGCGGATGTCGATGGTATATTCTGGAAAGCCCATCTCACTACTATACGAAGCATTGGTTCGCAAGAAGGGACAGTACGACGATGCCCTAAGTTACGTCTGTGAGCTTGAGGAGGAGGAGCGCAAGAAGGCGCCCAAGAAGGAGACCATCGACCTCACCGAGGATGACGCATCATCGGTCCCGGCCTCAAAGTTCACCACCAACAAGTCTATCCAGTCGAGCAAGTCCATTGCTTCCAAGTATAGCTCCATGCTTGCGAAGAAACCCCGCGAGACGGAAAGGCCGACTTCTGTGGTTGAGATCGCTGACGACTCATCTGCCACCGAGACGCCGCCGCCTGTGAAGTCACGCGGTCGCTTGATGAGGGGCCGTCGTCCTGTTGCCAAGTCGCCTTCTCCAGACGACGAACCAACGCCCCAGAGGCAAGCACCAGAGCGCCCGCCGAAGAAGGCCGTCGCTCTCGATTCCGATTCAGACGCCTCGGACGACGAGGAAGAGGTTGACGAGGAAGCTCTACAGGAGGCCAGGGACAGCCTGCTTGCGTACCTCAACACATGCTCCGCGATGGAACTTTCGGATCTCGCCGAGAAGCCATTGAAGGATTGTGAGGGCGTCTTGGAGAAGAGGCCCTTCAAGAGCTTGGATGCGGTTCGGAGGGTGGAGCTCAACCCGCCCAAGCTGACCAAGACCGGAAAAGTACCTCGTACTCACGTATCAACCGGCACAAAGGTCCTGAACGATGCGGAGAGGATGTGGACTGCTTACCAGTCGATCACCGAACTGGTACAGCAATGCGAGGCTATCGGCGAGCCAATCAAGGCAGCCATGGTGCGTTTTGGAGCAAAGTCGATTGCTTCCAATGCTTCTGGCGAGCTCGATCTTACGAGCCTTGATGATGCCAAGAACGACTCCGGCGTGGGCACACCTGGCTCACCCTCGCAGACTGACGACGATGATCGCATTCCTGTGAGCAAGTCGAGGTCCACCACTCTACGAAAGCCCTCCATCATGGCAGAAGACTTGGTGCTGAAAGACTACCAATTGGTTGCTCTGAATTGGCTGAACACCCTTTGGACCAACAAGCTCTCGGGTATCCTCGCGGACGATATGGGCTTGGGTAAGACCTGCCAGGTCATTTCGTTCCTGGCTCATCTCAAGGAGACGGGCCAGAGGGGCATCCATTTGATTGTGGTCCCCTCCAGCACCATTGAGAATTGGATCAGGGAGTTCCGGAAGTTCATCCGGGAGGGAACAATGCGCATCGAGCCCTATGCCGGCTCCCAGAAAGAGCGCGGCGAGCTCAGGGTGCTGTACGAGCAGGACAAGCACAACATCGACGTGATTGTCACGACCTACTCAACCATGAGTTCAACGGACAAGAGCGACCAAAAGTTTCTCTCCAGACTTGGCCCGACTGTGACCATATTTGACGAGGGTCACGAGTTGCGCAACAGCACGTCGCAGAAGTACAAGTGCGCGATGCGAATCCCTGCAAAGATGCGCCTTCTGCTCACGGGCACGCCCCTGCAAAACAACCTGCAGGAGATGACGTCGCTTTTGGGCTTCATCATGCCGGGTGTCTTCGCCGAACATGCCGACAACCTCAACTTCATCTTCCGTCGTAAGGCTACGACAAGCGAGAAGAGCAGCCACAACACTCTTCTGTCGGCCTCTCGCACCGACAAAGCGCGGTCAATGATGACACCGTTCATTCTGCGGAGGAAGAAGGAACAGGTGCTCGGCAAGGCGCTGCCCAAGAAGACCAGCCGAGTCGAGTACTGTGAGCTGCATCCAAGGCAGAAGAAGGTCTACTCGGATGTCCTTGCCCTCCAACAGGAGGCGTTCCAGAGGATGAAGTCGAACCGTTCCAGTTCCAAGACTTCCAACTACCTCATGAAGCTTCGTCTTGCCGCGTGCCATCCTCTTTTGGAACGCAGTTACTTCGACGACGAGAAGGTCATGCAGGTGGCGAAGGTTCATTATGCGACCGGTTCCAGCCCTAGTGTGCAAAGGACCGTCGAAGAACTCATGCCCATGAACGATTACAAGCTCATGAACTGGATCGCGGGCGACAGTCGATTTGACAAGTTCCAGATGAAGGAAGACCTGACGTTCGCATCAGGCAAAGTTGAGAAGGTGTTGGAACTTGTCAAGGGATACCAGAAGAACGGTGATCGCGCTCTTCTGTTCTCGGGGTTCACCATGGTCTTGGACGTCATGGGGGATGCTCTCAGCGCCAAGGGCATTCCTTTCCTCCGCTTCGACGGGTCGACCGACACGGCAACCCGCCAAGACATCATCGACCAATTCTACGAAGACGAAGACATCCCCGTCTTCCTGCTCTCCACCGGCTCGGGCGGCACGGGCATCAACATCACGGCCGCCAACAAGGTCATCATCCACGACATGTCCTGGAACCCGCAGGACGACATCCAGGCCGAGAACCGGGCGCACAGGGTCGGGCAACAGCGCGACGTCGAGGTGGTCCGCCTCGTCTCGCGCGGCACCATCGAGGAGCAGATCCTGGCGCTCGGCCACTCGAAGCTGGCGCTGGATGAGAAGGTCGCGGGTGCCGGAGCGCTCGGCAACGGTCCGAAAATCGAAAAGGTCATGAAGGAGACCATCGAGAAGATGCTGATGGACCAGGCCACGGAGCCGACTGAGGATGCGCAGGGCGCCGCCGATGCAGGCGGTCAGGATATTGCCGAGCAGTTCAAGGCCGGCATGCAGAAGAAAGGTGTCGAGATGGCGGAGTAGAGGTAGGGAACTGGTGTTTGGGCAATGGGCGGAGTAAAAAAAGAAAAAAGAAAAAGGAAACAATAAGGGAGCCACAATGGGCTGGGGCTAATTGCCATAGAATTCTTCTTTTCTCCTGGGCTGGGAAACTCTCCGGTGTTCGTCATCATGGATTTTTGTTTTTTGTTTCTTTTTTGTGCAGCGTTTTGGCTGTGCTAGAGTTGATACCAAGGTTACATGCATTCTAGTAGTAGAAGACACTAGCATGTGTATAAATATGAAAGAGACATTTCTAATTGCCAAAGGCCGACAATGCAATTGCTGCCGATGGAGCGACTGAGCGTGGAGCACACCGCGTGCTGCGTGCTCGTGTAGTAGATTCGTCCAGAACGCTATGTTCTTGCTCCGTGGACAGTTCAATGCAATATCCAGCCATGTGTTTCCGCGTTGAAACACCCACATCTACGTAACCACATCAAATCCAGCAGCCTACGAATGTACGGCTGATTTCTTCGAGCGTAGGTAGGTGGGGCATGGCTGTTGCGCGGAACGACGGTTTCGCCGAAACGCCGGGGTCGTGGGGACGGGAAACCTCTCGCGAACTTTTTTCTTTTTTTTTCGTCCTTCCGCCTCCATCCATCATCTCACCCGCGTCAACAACAACACGCGACGCACACTGCCCCGCCGCGCGTGCGCGCGCGCGTACCGCCAATTCCACTATGATTGCCGCCACGCCGACGACCTGAGCAAAGTCTGGAGGGAGGCGGGCGGCCCATTGCTTTGCTGCATCGCTACATACGACAAGGAGTGAGTGCCAATGAGGCCGCGTCGCGCCGCCGCCCGCCCGCCCGTGTATCTCGAAATGTAAGCTACCGATTCCTTTCCCCTCTCTTTCCACTCGACCACGCCTCTCTCTCTCTCTCCCGATCCTCGCACGCGGTCGGAAAAAAGCATCCTTCATATGATGAGCAACATCGAAAAACCCGAGAATCATCTCATAATATAGGAAGAGCCGGATTAGGTATGGTCCGGGCGATTTTATCTCGCCTGGGCCGTCGCTGCTTATAAAAGGGTGTTCTGAAGAAGGCAAAAGCTTAAGAAGTGTTACTTCTTGGTTTTTGATAGGCCGTCGTGTTGAGGAGGGGGTGGCGTTTCGTCGAGGGTTGGAATGCGCGTTTGGACATGGTTATGCTGACCTTTTTGTGTGCGCGCGTTAGGATCGGATGCCCCGACTGTTGTGTCGAGTGAACACGCATGCGTGCTGCCGCGAGGACTGGCGGCGGAAACGAATGCGTGCTGCTGGAATGTTGCACCACCACCACCACTGGGGTAATGGCTGCTGCCTCTACCGATATCACCACCGTTGCTGCAACGAAAGGAAACGGAAGAACCGGGGAATGGGCGAAATGGCCTTCCGAGCGCCTGTGCTGCTCCCTTGCGGAGAGGCGGCTTGGTGACGGTCATCTCCCTGCATGATTGCACCAGCCCTTCTCCAAGTGACTTGGGTACGGTACGTACGGACCGGCAGACTTTCGCCCTCCGGCGACCTCGGGCCACGGCGCGATCCTCGCACGCCATCCTGCATGGAGAGAAGCAGCTACCACCCTTCGAGCTCCCGTCCGTGGGTGAGTTCAATCTCGAGATATGATGACCCAGGAAGGAGCCTTGGCATCGAGGAAGTCCTCGACATCTCCCTCCACATGGACAGCCCCGTGAGTCCCTCCGAGAGCGCGGATGCTTCTGCGACGTGCTCCTACTTTCGGATCTACTGCTGCTTAGTGGGAAGCGGAAATGGGTGTCGTTCTTGAGGAAATTGACCAAAGGCTATGTCTGGAGAGTCTTCAGGACGATGGCTCTCGACGCCCAGTCGAATGTCTTCACACGGTGCTGTAAGACCGGGTTCAATCGCTCTGAGCATGACCAGATGATCCGCCGGAACAGTCATTACGTGCAGGGGCAGCCTCTGCCAGGAACGCCCAGGCGATTGGCGTAGTCGGTACTAACTTGAATTGCCGGGCAGGCTGTTTCAATAGCAGTTGTAGTGGTGGGAAGGCCAAGGGGGGGTGTGCAGGACGTTGCCATGAGGAAGACTTCGAGTCGGTAATCCGCAGTAGGCCGCACCAAGTGACTTGATGACCACGGGTGCTTGTGGGTCTCCAGCGCTCGTGTGGGACGAGTTTCGAGACCGACCAAGCGGTGTGATGGGTTAGAATAGATGATCTTTCTGGGGGGGAGTAACAACTATCTTAGTCGCCATTTGCGCGGCGAGATGGTTCAGTATATGCACGTTAATACATACCTGCTTAAACAACACTTTCCACATTTACGCTATAACAAGCACTGCCACAGCAGGATATAGAAGCTTTGAGGACTGTGAATCCCACCGATACTACTACCGCTCTTTATGTTTCCTTGCCGTGGACGCTGCGTTCGTTGCCAGCGAGGTGCGTGCCAGGTACAGTAGCAGGTTATAGAAATATTCGAGCTCTCCGAGCGCCCTGCAGAAGAAGGTAGGTATCAAACACATCTCTGCGTACGCGGGGGTATTCGAATCTATAGGTAGGGACGTGTTTGTTTGCATTTAACACTGACATCTACGTCCGGACAATAGATCCGACTACACATGCAAGTAGATCTCTCTTATAGTTGCGATTCTTCCTTATTTCCTTTTATTTCTTTGTGTCTCCAACACTCGGCGTTCTTCCCCATTTCCGAATTACTTCCCTCCAACCAACCGCGATCGCACATACACATATACCTCCCCAGCCATCCCGTCCTCCATCAAAGCAGCCGCACGGTGGCGTGCTCGGCTAGCTACCAAGTTCCCCATACCGCCATCTCCGCACCTACACAGTTTCCCGATGCGGCGGCCTGCACCAGATAAGGCGTTGATGCGCGGGTCCGTGGTGAGATGGTGAGGAGGTCGTATCGCTGAGGCGAAGAGGCAGTAATACCCCCCCTGGTCGATCGCACCTGCCAACAGCGTGCGCCTCTCACCCCGACTCCCGCGCGCCGTCAAGGTCAGGTACGAGCACGGCATCCCCGTGAAGCGATACCTCGTCAAATGGGAAGGTTGGGGACCGGCCCACAACGTGTGGCGCTCCGAAATGGAGCTCGACGGAGCGCAGGAACTCGTCCAGGAATACGATAGCGCACATCCTCTAGTCTAGGGCGATCTAGAGCCCAGACGCACCCGAGTTACTACGAGAAAAGGGCGCCGACGCGCCTAACTCCTAAGAAGCTACCACCCGATTACTATATCCGTTTTCTCGTCGGTCTCTCTTCCGGTAACTGCCCCGCGCCCGCATTACGGCATATGCAGGGTCCACGGACGGCCCCAAGCATATAAATTACCTCGCACCCACTAATCCAACCATCCTTCTTCAACCACCAACCTCACCACCACAACCATGGACACACGCATAAAGCGCGAACCCTCCTCCACCCCCGACCCCACCAGACCCGGCGGATCCAGGCATAAACCCATCTGGATCGAGCCGGAGGAACAGCCCACTCCAACCTCACCTTGGTCGAGGAGGAGCGGTGGCCGGGCGGGGGATCGTGGCTACAGATGGCTGGAGCGGTGTTGTTTGATAGCTGGGATATTTCGTGAGCTGGCCTTCCAGGCCCATCGGTATGGATGGGCTTGGTTGGTACTCGTCATCTTCAAGAATAGGCATGATAGCTTTCTACAACTGCTGATGAGTGCGAGGGATGATCGATTAGGTGGTGCCGCAGGTGGTGGGTTATATCACCGCCTGCCAGCCAACTAAGCTAAACCTAATCGAGCAAGACACAAACAACCCGCCTGTGGCCTCAGAAACGAGGCAGGCCTACTAGGCCGCCGGTTAACTGCTTATTCGCCAAGCCTTGTTAGTCGAATCGATAGCCGGGGGCTGTCGAAGGGAAGTTCAGCGAAGATGGAGAAGAGAATTCCGATAGAAGAGTTTGCTCTATAAGTTAGGAGTGCGGCAAATATGGGTATCGTTGGTGCCATGTGGCAGAGGTCGTAAGCCAGTGCCCGTCGAATGTCGTCGGCTTCCCACGAGCGCTCTTACCCCTTTGGGAAATACACCATGCGGACCACGGACCATGGCGACGAGCGCATCAAGCACGAATTTGTCTTTCGGGACGGGAACAGACCACCCCACTGCCGCTGCCTACCATTACGGGCTGAAGCAAGGAGAGCGATCCGAGTTCATCTACCAACCTGGACTGCCTACACGCCGGCAAGGGCGTTGGCCGTGGTCGTAGCGTCGGCGGTGGCAGTGGCAGCGGCAGCAGCGAGAAGAAGCCTGGTGTCGGGGGGCCGGTAATAATAAAGGGGGGTGCTGGTAGTAAGGGGAAGGGCCGCGGCCCCGCCTCCAGCACGACGCATTCGCCCAACTGCTCGCCTACCGCCTGCACCAAGACCACCATCGCCTCGGTACTGGGGTCGGCTTCGGGCATGGTCTTGGTGGGTGTTTTTGGTGGCTTGGGTGAGGTGGCCGGCATTGTTCTGGTAGGTTGTCTCGGTGGCTCAGGTGAGGTTGGTTGATGGTGTGAGCTGCCTGCGTGGCTGCTGCCGGCGAAGGTGAGGCGCCTGCGCCGGTCGCGACGGGCTCCGCTTCCTCTGGTGCAGCTGGGGCGGCACGAGTCACTTGGGTACGCGCCGCTGGGGGTGCGGCGTTCGGATGCGCGTTGGGATGAAGGTGTGGGGCGTACGCTGGTGCCGACGGGCTCCGCTTTCTCTGGTGCAGCTGGGGCGGCACGAGTCACTTGGGTACGCGCCGCTGGGGGTGCGGGAGAGTCTGCGCTATTGCCACGAAGCTTTGTCGCTGTGGGTGGGTGGGTTTATATATAACATTGACCAGCCAGCCAGCCAGGCAGCCAGCCGCCGCTCCCCACGACGAGGAAGCCCCTCGCCCCACTGGTACAGATAACGATCACAGCGCAGCTGCGAATCCAAAGGCCTCTGACGAAGACCGGTCAAGCCAGAACGGAGCGGCAGACAGAGCTTCAACAGCAGCCGTCCGGGACTTGCTTCGCCGCCAGCCGACGCGCCGTCCGCAGGCGCGGGACCAGGGGCCGGGATGGCGGTGGCTTGTCGAGGTTGGGTAGGGTGCACCGTGGATGGAGTGTGAACAAACGCGGAAGGGGTGGCGAGGCGCGACCGGCGGAAGGGAAGGTGACATGTCCCGGTGACGGAACACTTCGCCGTTGCGCTCCCGCGCGCGCCTTCGGGTGTGGTTGAAGAAGATATCCGGACGCAAATGTGGACGTTAAAGTCGTACAAGTACGTCCTGACATGGGATTCCACTACCCCGAGTAAGTGAGGGTGCAACATCGCAGGCCGTGTAACGAACGCTGGAGTCGGACGGATGGGGGCCAGACTCCAAACCAGACCTTACATACATCTGGGCCCGGGGTAGTTGAAGAAGATATCTGGACCCAAATGTGGATTTAAAAGTCGCACAAACACATCCGGACACGGGATTCCACTACCGACGTAAGTAGAGGGTGTAGTATCGCAGGTTGAAGCCGGATGAAGACTGCAACTTTCAATCAGAGCACCCGTATCATTTCCGCAAATGTAAGCAGAAGAAGCGACAGTCCACTCTAAACGAAACACATAGACTCAAAGCCAAGTATATACATACAACGCAATGAAGGACCATACATACATACATACATGCATTCGAATTCGAATAATGATTGTTTTTTTCTTTTTCCGTTTCTTATTCATTTCCATTTCCCTTCAGGCGTCATCAGTCTTAGCCCGTAAGCACCTCTTCTCCTCCATGGTCAATATGCCCATTCCACCGGGAGATGAATACTTACCCCTTCATTCCCCAACCCATCACCCCTCCCTCACAACAAGTCGAAGAGAGAGAGACAGAGTCAGCACTTAGCTCTGCGTCGGCATGTTCACGCTCGCCTTCTGCGCTAGGGCATCCTCGTGGCGCCAAAGAGTTGTGACAGTTTTCGTTTGGGTGTAGAAGTTGATTCCGGGCTTGCCGTAGAAAGTGCTGGCACCGCCGCCGGCGACGGACCTCTTGTTGCCCGTGAACGAGAAAGTCGGCAACGGAACGGGGATAGGCACCTGGGAAGGCGGCGTTAGCATCAGGAGCATGAGGCGGTGGTGGTGGTGCATTGTAGGGAGCGTGGATGGTGGAGATGGGGGAAATGGGGAAAGTCGTGGCCGCTCGGCCCGGTCCCCGGAGATGCCGGCCCAGCTTCCGGCGTTCGGCCAAGAGCATTCCGAAGAGAGCAGGCTTCCTTTTGCAGAACAAAAGTTCACAAAGGTCCATGAAGGGTTAGAATGGGCCATCCGGATGGAGATTTGTCGTTTGGCGTCCAACAATAACCACTCCGGACGACGAATCCGACTCTGGATCAAGGCATACCATCCCTTCTGGGCTTCTTCCATCTCGAGAAGAGAAAAGAAAAGAAAGAAGAAGTCACTTACGTTGATACCAACCTGCCCAGACTCAATCTCTTTGCGGAAGCGTTCTGCAGTCGGGCCGGACCGGGTAAAGATGGCGGTGCCGTTGCCGTACTCGTTCGCGTTGATCAAGTTAATAGCGTCGTCGACGGTCTCGACGTTCAGGCAGACGAGGACGGGGCCGAAGATCTCTTCCGTGTAGCACTTCATGTGCGGCTTGACGTTGGAGATGATGGTGGGGCCGACCTGTAAAAAAGAATAACCACATCAGTATACACTCTCTCTCCTTTCCTCTCTCCTCTCTCTCTCATCATTTGAGAGATTCCCAACTCACCCAGTTGCCGTTCGGGTACTTCTCCGGCTTATACCCCCTCCCGTCCAGCAGAATCGTCGCGCCCTCCTCCTCAGCGCTAGCGATGAGATCCTCAATCCGCTTCTTCGACTCGGGACTGATGACAGGGCCCAGATCGGCGCCAGGCTCGAAGCCGCCGTTGACATTCAGCGCCTTCGCGCGCTCCGCAATCTCTGGGATCCACTCCCTCGTCTCGCCGACCATGACCAGGGTGCTCAGGGCCATGCAGCGCTGGCCGGCGGCGCCGAAGGCCGCGCCCGCGATGGCGTTCAGCGCGTGGTTCTTGTTGCAGTCGGGCAGCACGGCGGCGTGGTTCTTGGCGCCGAGGTTGGCCTGGCAGCGCTTGCCGTTGGCCGACGCGCGCGCGTATATGTACTCGCCCGCCTTGTTGCTGCCCACGAAGCTGACGGCCTTGATGCGCGGCTCGTCGAGGATGAAGTCGACCGTCCTGGCCGCCCCGTGCACGATGTTGACCACGCCCGGCGGGAAGCCCGCCTTCTCGCACAGCTCGGCCAGGATCATGCACGCGCCCGGGTCGCGCTCCGACGGCTTGATGACCAGCGTGTTGCCCGTCGCCGTCGCGATCGGGATCGACCAGAGCGGGATCATGGCGGGGAAGTCTGTTTTTGTGTCACCCGCGTCAGCCCATGCATGCATCTCCATCTTGCTTCATGACAGCTGCAGCCCGCCGTGCAGGGTATCACAAACACGTCGAGAAAAAGGACGACTTACTAAACGGACAAATCGCCGCCGTCACGCCCAACGGCTCGCGGTACGTCCTCGTCTCCATGTCCTTGCTGACCTCCATCACCTCGCCCGTGAGCTGCGTCGTGATGCCGCACGCCGTCTCGGCCACCTGCAGGCCCCTCAACACGTCGCCCTTGGCATCCGCAAACGTCTTGCCCTGCTCGAGCACGATGCTCGCCGCCAGCCGGTCCCAATGCTCGCGGATCAGCGCGGTGAACTTGAACATGACCTGCTGGCGGTGCAGCAGGCTCGTCGCCCGCCACGCGGGGAACGCCCTCTCCGCGCTGTCGACGGCCGCCTTCAGCTCGGCGTCGGTGCTCTGCGGCACGCGCGTGACGAGGTTGTTGGTGGCCGGGTCGTGCAGGTCGATCCATTTGGTCGCGGCCGAGGGCACGAATTGGTTGTCGAGGAAGTTCTGCGTGTCCAATGGCTCGGCCACGGCGTCGTGCGTCGTGATGTACGAGTCGACGGTCGAGGCGGCCGTCGTCGTGGCAGCGGCGGGCTTGAGGTGCTGTGCGGTTTGGTGGAGGCGGCGCGTGGCCACGCGGCTGACGGGCGGCTTTGCGGATGCCATGGTTCTCGTGGAGAAGGAGGCTACTCTGGGGCCGACGGTAGTGCGGGAGGTGAGAGCGGGGAAGTTCCGTGCGAGCAAGCGGCGGGCGGCCATTGTCTGGGCAGCGTCGAGCTTGATTGCGGGAGCGTGAGGGGGAGAAACAGAGGATAGAAAGCAGACTCAACTGGCCAACGCCCACAGTGAGAGTGCTTGAAAGGAGAGAGCTAGCAGACGACGGGCAAGGTGTTGCTCGGCTTAAGCATGACGCTGCCGGCTAGCGGAGGGCGTGGGGAAGATGAAGCCGAGGGTCAACACTTGGCCCCTGCGCTCGCCCTTCTCCGCTCCCGCTGGAAACAAATCCCCTCTTCCGCCGTCGGCGCCGGCCTTGCGCGTCGGCCTGCCTTTTTCGGCATCGCTATCACGACACAACACGTCGCATTTATTTCCCGCTTGGAGCAGCACGCATACGTAGGAATGAGCAATCCATTTACCAAACAATAGGTATAACACACCCAACTATCAATATACGCTTTCGAACCAATGAACTCCTATAGGTAGAGAGCACGCCGCTTGAATTTTTGTTGATCCTTCGACTTCCACTGCCGCTTCTGCCATCCATCATCCGGCCTTGTTCTACGAAGAGGAGCGAGTCTGACGCTTGGTCGCCTCACCGGCCTTCTCGGCACCAGTGGACACCGCCTCAGCCGCCTTGTCCTTGGCCTCGCCAGCCTTGGCCTTGGCCTTGTCGGCCGTGGCCTTGACCTGCTCCTTGGAGGGAGCAGAGCCGCCGGAGAGAACAACCGCAATGAGGGCGATCAGGATGGCGGCGATACCACCAAGGCCACCGGCGATGTCGGGAAGCATGCTAAGAGCGGCCATGGGGTCCTTGGGGAGGATCTCGAAGAACAGAGCGGTGCGCTCCTTGATGTAGTTGACCGGGTCCTCCTTGAAGTCGAGGTCAAGGGGAGACTTGGGCTTGTCGTCCTTCTTGGGCTTGGTAGCCTCCTCCTCGGCCTTCTCAACCTTGACCTTGACATCGTACGACTCCTCCTGGAGCTTCTGAGCATCCTCGATCGAGTGGCCGACGTAGATGTTGTCAAAGAGGATGTCCTTCTGCATGGTCCAGATCTCAAAGCCAATCTGCAACTGCGTTAGTGTGCGCACGCTAGCTGGGAGCCTTGTCAAAACTTACAGCGCCAATGGGCTCAAAGTTGGCCGGGGTCTTGTCCTCGAAGTAGTCGGGGTTGGCGATCTTACGAGGAGCCCACGGACCCTTGTAATCCGGGTTGTCGATCAGAGGAGCGGTCCACTTGCCCTTGTAGGCAGGGTTCTTCTTCATGGGAGCGGTCCACGGGCCACAGCCAGAAACCTCGTCACACTTGGGGTTGGGGACAGTAGGGGGGATGAAGTCACCATCCTCCTCGTCATCCCAGTCCTCGGGCTTCTCGGCCTCGGGGTCGGGAATGGTGCTGGGCTCGTCCTCGAGCCAGTCCTCAGGCTTCTCGGCCTCCTCGTCAACAATCTCGTAAGGAGCGTCCTCATCCCAGTCCTCGGGCTTGGTAGCCTCGGGGTCGGCGATCTTGGCCTGGTCAACCCAGTCCTCAGGCTTGCTGTCGTTGGGGTCGTCAATCTCCTCGGCGGGGTTGACGGCGGGAGTGAAGTCCTCAAGGAGGGTGCCGTTGCGGATCGACTCGCCGTTGATCTTGATCTCAAAGGTCTGGTCCGGCTTGACGATGAGAGTGTAGAGGGCCGAGGTCTTGGAGATACGGGCCGCCGGGGGGTTCTTGAGGTGCTTCTCCTCGTACTCGCCAGTCTTGGGGTTCTTGTGCTTGAAGATGAAGTGAACCTAGAAAAGGAGTTAGACCTGCACCAAAGCAACGCCACTGCGAACAGTATTGCATCAATGAGCGCACGGAAGCCCGCATATGCAGCCGCTCAAAAGTGCGAAGAGCATACGAGCGCACAACTTTCCATGCACCAATTGTTGCAACACTTGCCCGAATGAAGTATGAATCCACTCCAAACGTACCTTGTTGGTGGCACCGCACTTGTCAGGGCCGAACATGATAACGTAGGGCGAGGCGTTGGAGAATTCCTCGGCGTGGAGAGCCTTGTTGTCCTGGAGGAGCTTCATGTAGGCACCACCGCACTCGAGGCCATCTGGCATCATTGTTAGCTTCTTCCTCCCCAGCCAGCAGCGCGGCAATCACGTACCCTGGAGCTTGACCTCATACTGAACAACGAGGGTGTTGTCCGTGTTGTCGACAGCCTTGGGGAACTTGGCGGAAATGGCGTGGTGAGCAGCCTTGTCCTTGATGACGAGACCCTTGTCGCCCTCAATTCCCTTGAGGGTGGTGGGCTCCTCAACGGACCAGGTGCCGACGTAGGCCCATTCTTCTTCGGTGTTCTCCTTCTTGGCGTGCGAGACCTTCCAGCGCTCTTCCCAGTCGTCGGTGAACTGCTCGAAGAAGGGAGCAGTGAGGGCGGTAGGCTGCGGAACACGGTGTTAGCTTTGCACTAGCTCTGCACGAAGACTCTAGCCCCGGGGGAGCGACGTACGGTGAAGGTAGGCTTCTCAACGGCCGAGGTGGAGGTGGACGACGAGGCTTCTTCGGCGTGGACGGCGGCTGCGCTGAGCAGCGCGATGGGGAGGATGTTAGCACGCATGGTGGAGTCCGCTTGCTGTGGCTACAAGCAAGGGCGATGACCAATGGCAGAAAATTCGAGTGATCAACGGAATGCGAAGAGGGAGAGGTGGAGATGCGGTTGAAATAGCTGGGCGCGCGAGCTGCTTGTGACCACCGTGGCAGTTACCCGGCGTAATTCTGCCGCGCGCCGCTGACCGCCTGCCCGTGCGAGATCCCCACAGAAGTCGCGGCCGGCTGGCGCTGCGCCACGGCACTTTGGCGCGGCGCGACTTCTCCGGCGCCGCGGCCAGTGCGCCTCGGCCAGCCTCAGCCGCGGGGAGCTTGTTTCCTTCTAGAGTCTTCGCCCGCCCTGTCATGAAACACAGCCTCGCCGTCGTATTAGGCAGGTGGCACTGCTCCAACCTCGGCCTCGCTCTCGCGCTGTCGTCGACCTTGCTGCTCGGCAGCACGCAGCAGGCAGGCAGGCAGGCAGGCGCCCTGCCAAGGCCTGCGCCTGCCGAGACTTTGACGGGCGGAGCGCATGCGTGGGGTGGAACGCGAAGGAGCCGGCCGGAGGAGGCGAGGGTCTAGTAGAGGACCGCATGTGCTCAGCAGCGCGCATGGACGCACTATATAGAGGCGCGCGCGTGTTTGTGCCACGGTGAAACAGGCACGCCTACGCTGGCCTCATCTCATGCGGGCTGCCTCCGGATCGTGGCCCGATGAGGGCGTGCAAGATGGAGGCTGCCCTCCAGTCCGGTGCCAGTTGTTCTTTCCTGCGAGCGGGCCCCTAGGCGCTAGCGACCAATCGGGTGCGGTCTCTGTCGCTCGGCTAGGCTTCTCACGCGCTTCCCCGCCGATTGCTCTGCCAACGTCTTGCGAGTGGGCTCGCCGCACTCGCGACGCCTCTCTCGTCGAACGAAAATGCAGCTCTCTCCTCGCCATCATCACCTGCAGCTCTTGGGTCCCGTGTGCGTGGCATTCTCTGCAGGCCCATCCTTGTCCCGCCCCGAGCCGCAGCCCACAGCGAGCCCTGTTCCGTGACTCTGCTCTTCTCCAGTCCACCAACCCCCCGCTGTTCTGCCCGGCTCTCGAGGCCATTCGTCCAGCTCATCATCAGTCTTCCGGCGGCGTCTGGCGGGGCAGCAGGCGGGCGCACTTGAAGCAAGAAAAAGAAAGTTCATTTCTGGTCCTCAACACTAGTCTCGCCTACGGTGCTTTACCCACGTTGCCCCTCTTGTGCGGCCCGAAATCACTGAGGACTCAGCATTCCGGCTGCTCTTTCCACCGCCAGTTCCCGGCTCCATCCAGCTATTCCGCTTCCAAAGAGTGATCTTCAGCAGAGGGAGCCTGTCGTCCCACGGGCCAAGCATCTGGCACGTCCGCGCGGCGAGACTGTGAGAGGCCGTCGTTGCTACTGGCACGGCGACCAGCACGAGGAGCACTAGGCCGCTGTCAGATTCGCGATGCTCCAGATCGCTAGAGAGGGAGCCAGGCACTCACGATCGAGATCTTCTGGACGTCCATGACACATTAGCCAGCCCGTTCTCTCCACACCGCTCGCCCTCAGGACCCCACCCGTAACAGGAAATTGGCTTACCAGACAAGTGTCACGCTTACAAGGGTCGATGCAGGCCGGGTTGCTTTGGCACCCCTGCAGCGCAAGTCAGAGTGGGCGGGCTGCCAGGCACGAGGGAGCGGCGGGTCATACCGTCATGCACGAACTGTAGGCCGCGTCGCACGTCTTGTCGCAGCCGCCAGAGGACCGCGCCGTGACGGCGCCGGCGGCGACAACCGTTGCAATCAGCATCGTGGCGGGTCGCATGGCTGCGGTAAGCGAATGGATGGCTCCTTTATCGGCAGGTTTCTGTCTTTGCTGCGTGGGAGAACCGGCGCGGCGAACGAGTGGACATGGGATTGAAGCGAGCGTGGGAGATTGAGGGGGGGGGAAAGGGAGGGGGACGACGGCAGATGCGACGGTGCCGCGGACTTAAGTACCAGGGCCTCGGAGGGCCCATGATTGGGCGTGCAGAAGGAGGAAGCTGGGGCAAGAGCAGGTGAGCGCGGTGGAAGGCTGGCCGCCTCATCTGCACGTTCTAGTGCTCTGGACAGCGAGGTGAGAAATGCAAGACGTGCCCGAAGGTGCCGGCCGGGAGTCCTCCAGCTGTCTTGGTCCGCCCTGGTTCTTTGCGGCCTCCTCCCACGCACCTGCGAGTCCACGATAGGGCAGCATTGCGTTTCGAGAGCCATGCGAACGCAGGGCTGTCTCTGTGCGCTAACGAAAAAGCAGAAAAGCGGGGACGCAGCAGTCCCCACGCCTGGAGAGAATGTGCCTGGCACTAAGCCGCAAGATGCAGAGACGCGGCCTGGCAGCCATGGGCACGGGAGCGACCACCACCGATAGTCTGATTCAATACTGCTTCTGGCTTGACAGGTCACTGTTACGGCAGGCAGCCCTTGATCCAGCACATACCCCACGCCCTTGTTCCAGATCGCCAACCCAATTCGCCCGTGGTCCGTATCTACCTGCAACAGCCCGCTCTTCCCGGATCTTCCACGCTGCCCAACTGCAGCCCGGGGCGTGGGAGAGGGATGCCTACCCCTCCTATCCCGCCGCCACAGGCCCTTCTGCTTGTGGAAAGGCCGGATGCGTGGCCTGCGCACTCTTGTCCGAGGTCTCCGCTCTTGCTGGCAGACTGCCAGGTGCGCTGTGCACGGCCAGTCCAGGCCGAATGTGGCATCATCAATCTGACTCAGGAAGTGTGTGGATTGAAGAGGAGCCTTTTCCGGGATCGTCATCTGGATTGGCGGTGACTAGGAACACTGCGACGGAAGAGAGGGTCGTCCCGAGCCCAGCGTGGATGCTCCATGGCCGCCTGCGAGCCGTGAGCGGTAAGGCTGTCCCAGCAACCCGTTCCATGCGATAAAGCACGGGGTCCGAAGCGCGTGCGATTGAGATGCAGATGTAAGCCAAGTGGCCTCACATCGACGCCGGCCACCGTGTGCTGTTGAAGCATCCGCCGGGCCACGAAATTGCGCGTCTCTTTACCGCACTTTCGCCCCGGGACCAATGATGCTCCAACGCCCTACAACCTCCAGCTCCCAGGATGCCACGGTGCCCTCCAGCTGTTGCGAGCCTGCGCCGACTACGTCCCGCACCGACCTCGCACGAGTCGGCCGCGAAGACGGCTACCCCGCTCCTGTATCCGTGCCCTCTAGGCCTTTCTGCGCGGACCGGCGAAAAACTCCACCCCAGCTCGGTCCTTGCCATCACTGGATAACGGGCCCTGAGGGGCGTGCGGTGCTTGACCGCGAGTGATCATGACGGACCGCTAAGGACGACACGAGCGCACCCTGCGTCGAATCACGCCGGCCCCCGGCACACCACGGACGTTCTTTCGAAGTCGGTCATGATGAAGTGCGGTCCAGGGTCTGACCTCACGGTGCGAACGGTGAGCTGGGATCATCAGTGCGCACTTGCTACTGGACCAGCATCACCGTGCGCAGCAGTATACCGCTCCATTAGCATGGATCATGTCCGAGATAAGCAGCCCTAGCTGAAGAGGCTGGAAGCTTCTTGTTCGTCATCCCACCCGGGCGCCTGAATCAGGGCGAGCGGCGCACTGCAGCGGAAACGGCAAATGCAGTATGCCGTTTCGCAGGTATACGAGCTAGACAGCGCTCCCGCTGCGTCGGAATCATCTCCACCAGACGATCTGCAATGCCCGACTGGATGCATCACCGACTCTTGCTCAGATACCGCCAAAGCGGAGCCGCGGTACGTAAGGGCCGGAGGTATTACCTCAACCGGATCCGCGCCTATGACTGGATGCTCGCACGCTCTGGGGGTCTCGACTTTGATCTGCATTGACATGTCTTTAGCGTCACTCTCATACTGCACATCGCCAGAGCATGTGAAGGGACGTTCCACAAAGAGCAATCTTGTTGGACGACGATCCCATCTTTGAAACGCACACCGATTCCCAGCCTACCTTCGCATCTTCTCAGCCAGTTGCGCTCTCTTCTCTCGGGGCTCACTGGATACGGCCTGGACCGGAACATCACACCGCTGGGTGAACAGCCTTCACCGAGATTTCAAGGGGGAAAGTATGACACGAGGAACGCAGATATCAGGCTCGGGCTAGGATCCGAGTTGATGTGAATCCGATGGGCGTGAGCAACATCCATCTCAGATATAGCACCGACGGTGCGTCCGCCCGCCCACAGCATCGCATGTAAGATCCGTCCCCGACAGTCCGGACCCGGCGCCGGTCTACCCTAAGCTTGTGGGGACCGTGATCTGTGGAGGGGGCAACCACTTTTTCCTTTTAAAGTTCAGTGATTGCTCGCTTCCCTCGCGCCGGTGTGACGTTGATGAACCAGAGATGGCAGCTGTGGCAAATCGACACCGTCATAAAACACTCTCCACCTTTCTCTTTCGACATGATAGACAGCCTCATCAGCGGTGCTGCGACTATCCCGGTCTCTCGCATCACTGGACCGGGAATCCCACCTTCCCTCTTCCAGAACCTCCTCCGCGCGGTAGTTCGTTCACGTTGCAGCCGGGACGTGCACGGGAATCCGCCGCCGCCCCCGGACGACGGAGAGCGTGCAGGCAGCTGGATGAGACGCGGCACCGCCCCTCCAAGCTAATCATGCAGCTTGGCTCGCATTGCCTTCTCCACTTCCAACCAATCACTTTGCTTTGCCCAACGGCTACCCAAACCAAGCCTTGCGCGAAACAACACACCACAAACGACCCTGAAGCCGTTCCTGTATGGGATCACGCCCACTTCCCCCTCCCCGATGGGGACGTTGGGCACTGATCCCTCTTACCCTCGCCGTGTCTCCGGGGTGGCTGCCCGACGTTGCGGCTTGTTGTTGTCAAACAACGGTCAGACGACGTGCCAATAACCGCAGAGCGGCCCCCCTTACCTAGTCTCGGGTACTTATCTATCGTATCCCTCGTGTCTCACCCTGCCCGGAGCTGATCCTTTTTTTTTGCGCGGGCACACGGACCATCGTGCATTGTGGAGCAGGCAGCCCCTCCATCCATACCACGTGAGCACCGTTGCACATCCAAAAGTGTGCCCAACACTGACTCCTTTTCCATACCAACGCAACATGCGTTGTTATCACTGGTTGCGGATGGAAGGATCTTGGCTTTCCTGCTCAGGGGGGTGTGCTGGCCGTGACGGTTCAGCTGCTGCACGCGCGTCACCTCCTCCCCCTCCGGGAAGTTCCAGCCAGCTGTTCAGGCAGCATCGCAGAGCAGTATCTCGATGCTGCGGCGCTCTGTCCGGCTGCAGGACGTCGTGTAACTCGGGCTCGCCCGCCGTCACACCGGGGGCAAGTGGAGACAAGTCGGAGCCCCGGACCGGGGGACAGGCAATATCAGAAAACGTTTTAAATTCCTCACGGCAAATCCGCGAATGAGCTTAGCGCTTGGGGAAGGAGTTGCCCCGAATGGTTTCGGTGGTTGTGGGTGGAGAAAAGGAAAAAAAAAAAAAAAGACAAACGCCCAAGGGGGAAAGAAAAAACAGGAACTGGTCCCCCCCCTCCCCTGTGCCCTCCCCCGGCCCCCCGGCCCCCCCTGCCGCCGCGTTGCAGCATCGTGCAGATCAAATCCACGCAACAAGGATTGGCGGCGAATCACAGCGCGCGCGCTGCCCGCTTATGTATGTACCTACAGGCACGCGACGGTCTTCTCCAGGACGTCCACCACCTGCGTCCTGAAGGCCTGCTGCAGCTTGAGGTCTTCCTTCGTGTCGTCCGCGACACCGAAGTCCGTGCCGAGACACTTGACGACGACGTCTCGGTACTTGTGCCCCATCTTGTCGCTGAGCCGGTGCCGGGCCTGCTTGATCAGCTGGTCCCGGACCACGTACGGGTCGCGCGCGGTCTTGAACTGGTTTCTCTCGAGGGTGATGGCCTGTTGCCAGAGGCCGATTTCTAGCAGCACGACGCCTGGGGTGTGGCGTTTTGTGAGTGAGTTGCACGTCGAGCGCTTGAGATGGAAAGAAAGAGGGGGTGAAGCAAGAAAAGGAAAGAGGTGGGGGATTGAATGGATGTTGGGTATGGGAAGATGAAAACAAAGGGGGTATGATGTTGAAGCAAAATGAACGGCACGGCGAGGAGAGCACCTACCCAACGCATATATGTCGTGGATCTTGCTAAAAGGCTTGTCCGGCATCCCCTGCCGGACGGGGTGCCGGTACACGTCTCGCTCGGGGTTGTTGTCCGGTAGCCCGTGCGAGAAGTCAACCTCCGGCCTGCTGTACTCGAAGCCAAGCACAGAAGGCTTTCCGTAGTCGATTGTGCTCCCCATAGTCGATGCTGTCTCGTCGTTTCTCTCTTTTCCCCTTCCCTCAAGCTTACCGGCTTCGTCGGCGTCATGGAGGGCTCGTCTACTTTCCGGAAAGAAGAGGATGTTCTCGCTTCGGAAGCTCTCGTGGACCCACTTCACCATATGCAGTTGGGCTATGCATCGAGACAGCGCAAGGGCAAGTTTGAAGCGGTCGCCGAGGGCGATGCGGCTATTCCTGGACCCGAGGACGCGATACAAGGACTGCGCCGTTGGCTCGGCGCCGGTCGGGAGCTCGAAAACAAAGGCGACGGACCGGTTACCGGGCACGTACTTCCAGCCGACGCAGCGCGGAATGCAGAAATAGAGCTCCTTCGGTTGGTTCAGCAGCTTGGTGAGCTCGTCGACGCGAGCGCGCGCGCGCGAGTTGAGATCACAGTACCGGTGCTCTTGTAGGTACCTGCGATTGCCGTGCTCGACCAAACCGAACCTCGTCTCGATCGGAGATGCTGCGCGGAGAGATGGGGCCCAGGTGTCGTCGAGTTCGGCGGTGGAGGGTGCGGACGCCTGCGCCGCGTCGCGCGCTGTCAGCTGCAGTGCGGCGTCGATGCTGAAGCCCAGCTTGATGGAGCTCTCGTCTTTTTGGAGGCGGCGGAGGTGCTGGATGTCCAAACCGATATCCGACGCCAGGCAAAGCAGTTTGATCTTCTCGTGGACGCCGTTGTTGAGCTCGGAGAAGTCGGACAGGATCTCGGCCGTGCGTTTCTTGTCGTGGAAAGACCATTTGAGAATGTTGAGAGACGTTTTTGGAAGACTCCTCCATGACGAACTGGGGGATGAGCTTCTGATGCCGTCTGAACTCTTCACGGATAGCTCTGTCGTAGAAGTTGTGCTTGAGTCTGCACGGCTATGCTTCTCGAGAATCTCCACGGCTTCCTTCAGCACGTGGACAGCTCTGTTCAAAGAAACCCTGATCTCCTCTTGAGAATCGACATTGAACTTCTCGAACAACGCAAGGCTGCCGTAAATCGGCGAGGGTTCGAAAAGGAGATGTTGGAGAAGGTGCGTGCGAGTGTTTTCAGTCCGCATCTTGTCGGACAAGCGATTTGTTTCCTGTCTTGGTCAGAGAACAACCTGGTGTATGGAAAATCAAAGACACTTGCATCCTGGAGTGATCGGGCGTCGCGAACAAGCTGAGCGGTACGCTCGCCCAGCTTCAGCAGGGCATCGCAAGCAGCCAGCGTCAGACCCGCAATACTTGTTGGATCAATCATCCTTCATTGAACCCGGAGCGCAGCATTAGACATAGACTTTCCACTCTTGATTGAAAAGAGTACAGGGAGAAAGGTGGTCGGGATCGTATGACTCCGACGTGGGGGCTGAAGCCTACGGTGCATGTGACCCGAGCAAAAGTGCGCCACGCAGCAGGGTTCTCCAGTACGCAGCCTTGCGCCAATGTTTCCGTAAGCGCTAGAAACCAGAAGCTGAAGAAACTGCCAGCCTCGTAGTCTTCGGCTTTTCACCCTCGACTTGCGCCCGTCTTTCGTGCTGAAAGTTCATCTTGGTGTCGTGAAACCCGCTGTCTTTGTCACATTTGTTCGCTTCCATGGAAGCAGAAGAGGTCCAATTCCTTGATGTGAGCGAAGTGGCCACGTTAGGGCTATCCGCAAGTGGCTGACGATTCCCAGTTCCCCTTCACTTGGAACACCACTCTTACCGTTCTTACAAGCGTCGGAGGTTTTTCAAAACCCGAGAGACGCCAAATAAAATCTCTCCAAGACCTTGTTGCAACCATACAACGCCTCGAGCTATCGACGTTTGACACCGCGGAGCTACAAAATGAACAATTCATTGGTGAGGGAGGCTCGTATAGAGTTTCGAGGCGCGAGCACCCAGATTCGGGTCGGGTATATGCTGTGAAAGAAGTCAAACTGCCGCACGGAAATGCGGATGTTGCTTCCTTCGAATGGCAAGTCGGCTGCGTTCTGAGAGACATCGAGGTATACTTCCATATTCCTTTTAACCCACTACAAGAATCTTTGCTCAACAACCCAAGAGTTGGGTGTGGAAAGCGTACTTGTGGCAATTTTGGGGGTATCAATTCTTCCGTAATCCATTGAAGTCTTCGGAAAAGCTAGACTAATGGTGGCTTACAGACTATGGCATGCCTTTCTGAGAACGAACACATCCTGAATATATTCGGATACGGCTGGAATATCCAGAGAGGAAGCATCATCCCCGTTGTGATCACTGAATACGCCGCTGGAGGAACCATGAGGAACTACCTTCGAACCAGGCAGGTGCCGCTTCACGAGAAACTTCGGTTTTGTCAAGACGTTGCCCAAGGGCTACACGCTCTCCATGAATGCGGTGTCGCACACGGAGATCTAAAGCTCGAGAACGTCCTTGCGAGCACATCATCCAGCAATGTCATCGCTTGCCTCTCGGACTTCGGTCACTCCATCCACATCTCCGACAACAACGAGGACGGAGACGACCACCGGCGATATGGGGGTACCCCGGCTTACAATGCTCCCGAGATACGCAGCGGCAGGTTGCGTGATCACGAGAATCTCGATTACAGGAAATGCGACATCTGGTCCCTCGGCCTGCTATGTTGGGAGATACTCGTCGATGGAGAGGCATACTATCAAAAGCCGAGAGTTGCCAATGCGGGCTTACCGCCGTCGGTAGTCTCAGACCTCGTCGACCACGGGCCCGCTGCCAGCCATTCGGATGGTAATCTGACCGACAAGTTTCTCCAAAGGCTTGGGGCTGTCAAGCTTCAGCTTTGTGACATCGCCCATGATGACTTGTCTCGTAACTTTGGCTCGCTGCTAACACCTGCGCAGCTAGTGATTCTCCTATCACTTTTCGAACAATGCCTTGCGGTCGATGTCCTTCAAAGAGCTGCAAACGTTCAATCGCTACCTTTCCTAAGGATAGCCATGTCAGTCACCTCTATATGTTGTTTTCGTATCTAGAGGCCAAGGAAATATCTTGTTGCGGTGACTAATAAGTGCAGAATTAAGAGCGTATCCGGCCCATCGGCGAGGCTACTAACTTCCGGTCGTACACGACCCTCATACGAAGTAAAGAAAATGGCCTATCATACTAGGACACAGCTGACCATGTCTTCACAGACATTCTGGAAATCCAACCCGCTACCACACAGATTCAAGTGCCAGCTTCTTGCTGAATGCGAAAGAGCAGCCGGCGACTCGAACGAGCCCTTGATCGCCTCAAGAGCTGCACTTCACGCATCACTTTCATATATGAATGGATTTGGATGTCAGATGGATATCCATCAGGCTATTCATTGGCTGAAAATCAGCATTTCCAAGGGCTTCCGAGATGCCGAAATTTTCTTACCGGCATTCGAGGATTCTCTGGTTTCCAGCGACCCAAACATGGAATCATACAAGCCCTTCAAGTCTTTCGTCATCCACCGAGAATGCCGGAAGATCGTCCTGAAAGGCTTGGGTCTTGGCCATCTTCATCCGTCAAAGCACCAGTGGTATGGAGACAGGATATCTCAGCTCCGTAAGCCGGGAGCTTCGCTTTCTCCAACCGTTGATTCCCAGGATCGAAACGGCAACACCTTGCTCCAACTTGCTTGCAGGGCCGGGGAGTTGGAAACCGTCGGATGGCTTCTCGAGAAGGGTGCAGATCCGACCATAGCGAATGGTCATGGTTGTGTCCCGTTGCACTGGCTTTTCATGCTTCCACCCGCCTCAATCGCTAGCATCGCCAATCTCCTCTGTCGACGAAACATCAACGCTTTCGCTTTCGTGGAACAGGTCATAGATGCACAAATCCCGCTAAGGCTTGTTGGCACCCCTCTGGCTTATTCCGTGGCAATGGAATCGGACGAAGCAGTGCTGGCGTTACTCAGGCTTGGGGCTGACCCACTCGTGGGATCGGCTCGGTCATTGATGTATTCCAAGGGCCCATTGGTCACTCGTTTCCATCTGTCTGCCTTGCATGTCGCCTGCTGGAATCATCTGAGTAAATTCGTCTCGTATTTTGTTGAAGACATCCCGCTGGTGGATCTGAGTTACCGTCACTCAGTCCCAAGTCTACACCCACAAGATGTAGCCAACTTCTGTTGGTACACCTTCCCGAGCGCCTCGCAAGCGGAGCTGGTTCTCCGACATGGAGAAGCAACATCCTCGGCTGCACGCGCAACAGCCGAAGTTCTGATACGATTTGGAAAGTGGTATGGCTACAGGCCGGATCCCATGTCTTTGTTCCTTCCGCCGGTGCAGCAAGGAAATTTGCAGGCCGCCTACGTCATGCTGGATACGGTGAAGTCCTTCGACGTTTATGGACACGGTCCACCGATTCGCGGTTATCCGTGGTTCATGCGGGCGACGGATACAGTCTGCTCTGGCTCATTCAGCACTCAGACCAGCGTCGCGTTACTTGACTTCGGAGTAGAGTTGATAGATTCTCTCGAACCTGGGGCCAGCGAAGCCATCGTAGGGCTTTCTGCTCGCGTACCCATTGCACGGCACAACACAGAAATACTGGACTGGTTCCACGCGAGGATTGTGCAGATGGAAGACGGCTCACGCTCACGTTTGGGCCATCTGTTGGGGGAGATGATCAAGAGCGGGTTCTCCTCAGACTATGACATGCGCAAGTTCATTGAGCACGTACCACCGGAAGCATTGCAGCATGCAGCATATACCGCAATTGAGTTTCACGCAGCGTTGGACCTGGAGCAGATCCTCCAATGCGGCAAGCTTGAGGTTGGGGTTTGCAAACTTCTTGACGCGGCGACAGACCTGAGAACGAACCCCCATGTTATCAACACTCTTTTGGCGCATGGAAAAGCCCAAGGCGTACCTCAATGCTCCCTCTCAACTAAGATCGACGAGCTGATGGTCGGTGCTATTCGATCTGGATCACTGAGCTTGATGCGTGTTCTGATCGACCAAGGTGCCAACCTCATGGGTGAGATATCACCTGGGAGACGGGCTGGCATACCGGGGCCTACATGTCTATTCCATGCAGTGAGCTCAGGCAGGAAAAGCGTCCTCGGCTTGCTCCTGGAATCGGGCGCGAAGCCCGATCCACAGGTGGAAAGCGCCGGATTCCCGCTACTATACCAGGCCCTCTTCAAACTCGATGATTACCACCCTTCGGCCAATCGGGCGGCAGTGTTTGCCTGTGCACAATTGATGCTAGAAGTGGGTGCGGAATTCAAAAGACAAGTCAACGGTGGTGGTACGCTCCTCGAGGTGGTACTGCGGCAAAGAAGAGAGCAAAGTCACTACGAATTCGCAGACGTCTTGATCTGCCGGGGTGCCAGTCCAAACGTTACGGATTCCTCTGGCGAATCATTGCTTGAGTATGCCGTCCTCGAGCAAGACCTCAAACTTCTTGGGTTTCTGTTGCAGCATGGTGCCTCTGTCGAAAACCCTCTTCTGGGACTGGCGGTCTTCCATGCGTCACTGAAGACCCGGATGAGTGTTCGAAGTGACGAGCGAATACGTGAGCTTACTGTTCTTTGTGCTTCCATCGAATTGCTCCTCGAAGCCGGCGCGGACCCTTGCGCTGTCGTTATACACGACCCCGTGAAACGTCATCTAGAAGTGGCTGCTGAAGAGAACAATGGGCCTGGGTGCCTGGCCCTATTGAGGATGCACCAGAAACTCGCGAATATCAAGGCTGTTCCCTTGGAGAGTCCTTCCAGAAGCCCATGGTACGGTATGCGTCGGCTTCTGGACGGAAGATACTTCAAGAAAAGGGAACCTTCAAAATGCAGCACGGATGGCCTATTTGATGTCCAGTCGACAGACCGGGCATGGCGGAAAGCTGTGGAACAGGAAAGCTGGGACAGCGTCGCCGCTTTCTTCGAGGCAGGTGTGGCCGGATCCACGAAGTTGTTCAGTGTACCAAGCGGGTTGAAGCTATTCCAGTACGCCATCCGAAACGAGAACGAAGCTATCCTGGTAGCATTCATGGGCGATCGACTGCACACACCCGGTGAAAGCCCCGACCCTCATTTGGGGAAAGTCTGGAAGCAGATTCAAACTCGTTTCTATAGATTCGAAACTATCGAGCGTTACAGCCAAGAAACACTTGTCAATAAGGATTTCCATTTTGAAGAATTCCTCATCGCGAACAAATGCCGTCTACAGAGCCTATGCACCATCGGAGGCTACCACCCTAAGCTGGGATGGCAAGAGATGGTACAGAAGGGCTACATCGAAACCCAATCCGAGAGTGGTCTTGTCCAAGTGGTCGAGGCAGGCTTTGGTCAGGAATCGGAATCGGAAATGCTGAGCGGAATTTTTCTCAACCCCGAAGTGGAAGAGCAGATTGAGCGCCTCGGGAGCTTCCGCGAATGGCCCCGCTCCATTCCTCAGTCAACGATACCGGTGAGATTCCCTACAGAAGTCATACCGACGATATGCTTCAAGGAATTCCCTCATCCTTCCGTTCAAACTGCCACCAGCTCTCCAGCGACTTGGGACGTTGCCGACACAATTGTCAGCCGTCTATTCAAGCTGGAAGACGCTTGCTTGATGGCTCCGAGCATCCACGAATATGTGGAATTCCAACTCGACCCCGGCTTCTTAGAGGTTGTTTCTGTCGATTTTGGAAACCATGCATGTTCTCAGTTTCAATCCGGACAAGTTCAGGTCTCACTCCTGGCCTTTGAGGCTGCGGTCCGTCCCGCTACATTTGACCAGGCACTTTGTGATCAGGCCATTGGGGTCGCTCTGGCCGGCGGCTTTAGTGTTGCACAATTACCAGTGGGCTATCACGATAGCCAGAGTGGTCAGTTGTTCTATGTGGACCCGCACAGTTACCGTTACCCTTTCCGGCGTCAATACATGTTGGAATATGAGCGTTGCAGCAGTAGATAGCTTAGTCAGCGAGGAGCAGGGTATATAAGCGACCCACCGGGGTAGCCCCCTTCTGCTCCTCATGCCACTCCTCCAACAGGAGTACCAATTCATCTGTTTTCATCTTCAATCCAACAATACAGACAACCCGTGGCATAGGCGAGCTTAGAAAACGTGTTGGCAGATTGGCTGTATAGGGAAATAGTCTGTGTTGCTTAGTTATCTACTTATTCTATAGAACCAAAAGAATTCTTATACATCCCGTGCTCTCTATATGTAGTAGTAATCTCCTCACACATAGTTTTAATACCGATTTCAAGAGGCTATAAACAAAGCCATACATGGCGTAAAGTACACGACCCGGTTCTAATCCTATATTACTGCGATAAAGAAGTAATCACATCTACATCTAATAACACTCACACATTCATATAAAAGCACACACGCAAGTAAAACACAGCAAAAATCATAGAAAAAATAAATTCCAAACCACCCAAATCCCACACGCATTCCCTCCCCTTTCATGTGGTGGAAGGGGAGGAGAGAGAGATAGACTAAAAGCAGACATCTAAACGCCACACGCTATGACTTCTTTTAAAGAAATACTTGTTCGAAACGACAATCTCCCTCAAAGCTCCTCCCTATGGTTCGGCTTCCTAAACTCCCAACTACGCGGCTTACTCGGCAAGCCGAGCCAAAAGTCCCACAGGCGGCTGAGCTCGACGATGGTGATCCGGATACTAACAACCACAACGTTAGCAACAGTTTCCAGCCCTCCCCCTCACTCCAACAAAAAAAAAAGATCGAAAAGAAAAAAAAAAAAACTCACAACTTCCCCGGAATAGCCGCCCACTGCCTGAGCACCCACCAATACGCGTTCCACACCAGCTCCGCCTCCTCCTTGACCGACTCCCACGGCGTGGGGTTCTTCAACCGCGGCTTGCGCATAAACGCCGGATACCCGTCGTCATCCTCCTCTTCCGCCTTCTTCTTCTTCTCCTCCGCTTCCTTCCTCCCCCTCTCCCTCTCCGCCTCCAAGCTCACGCGAGCCTCATACGCGTCCTGAATCGGCGTCGGCAAGACCGGCGGCGCCGTCGGGGCATCCGCGACCTGCGACGCGGGTGCGTGCCTCAAGCCGTCGCGCGCGTCGATCATTTGGCGGAACTGCGTGACGGCGCGGATGGAGTGGGAGATGCGGCCGAGGGTGTTGATCAGAGCGACGAGCTCGGTGCGGCGGAGGGGCGGCGCCGCGGCGGGGTTGTGTTCGTCGTACTCGAACAGCACCTTGAGCGCGGTGCCGTAGCCGGTGACCTGCAGCTTGCCCCACAGCCGGCACTTGTCGCAGCCGACGCAGTCCATGACGCGCGAGACGTTGCGGAAGCGGTGTTTGAAGTCGTCCTTGAGGGCGGCGGCGGCGTGCGGCGAGTCGCCGCGGAACATGACGGATTCGTCGAAGATGGTCTCGCGCTGGTTGGCGGGGATGGTGTCGACGAGGGAGAGGACGAGGCTCTTCGTCGCGGCGTCCTGAGCGGGGTCGGCGGCGCAGAAGCGGTAGTCGCGCAGGTGGGCGCGCAGCTTGCCGACGGCGCGCAGCACGAGGGCGTAGTTGAAGTACAGGTTCGAGATGCGGTCGGGGTGCGCGTGCAGCCGCTGCTCGTAGCACGCCAGGTTCGGGTGCCACCGGCCCGTCGTCTGGTTGAGGAAGTCCCAGCACAGGTGCGTGCTGATGGACGCGTGCATGCCGCTGACGACGCGGTAGAAGACGCGCTTCTCCAGGCACTCGTCGTCCAGCTCCAGCTGATCCACCCGCCCCGCCGCCACGCCGCCCTTGTTCGCTATCGCCGACTGCACGCTGCGCTGCAGCGGCTGGTTGCGCATCACGTTGCGGAGGTCCTGCGCCGCCTGGCCCGGCGCGCCGCCCAGCCCGCCCATGCCCAGCCCGCTGCCCGCGGGCGTGACGCCGTCGCCGTCGGGGCGCGGCTTGGAGAAGCAGTTTTCGCGGTAGATGGCCTCCCACACCTGCTGGGAGCCGACGCCGGCGTAGCCGGTGAAGCGCTCGGGGTTGTCCAGCAGCGACACGTAGTCGCCCTTTGCCGCGGCGCCCTCGTCGTCGGGCACGCAGTAGTCGCGCTCGTCGCACTCGTCGTCGTACTCGACCACGCAGCTCTCGCCCACGCCCTCGCCCAGGCTTCCCTTCAGCGGCTTCGGTCCCTCGTCGCGCCGCCCCCGCCCCGGGTGCTCCGCCTTGGGCCCCTCCAGCTTGCCCAGCTCCTCGGCCCGCCACACCAGCGGTATGTCCTCCTCGTTCTCCAGCGTGTTGACCGCGCACGCCACGTTGCCGCACATGCCGTTCTCGTCCGACCAGAACGGGCACTTCTTGTTGTACAGGTTCAGCCGCCAGTACGAGAAGAAGTCCGTCTCGCGCGTGATCTTGTCCAGGTAGGGCGCCACTTCGTCGTTGATCTCCTCGAGGTCCGCGTAGGTGGCGCATGCGTCCGATACGATGGCGCCGGGTTCGAACTGCAAGTTCTTAGTATCGCGTCGTTCTCGAGTGCATGCTGGAGGGCGGATGGAGACGGGTGTGGAAATCGGAGCTTACCGCGCATTGATCGGGTTTATGCTGTGCTGCATGTGAGGCTGCGTGGGACGAGCCCAGCAGGGCGAAGACCGCCAGGTAGAAGCGTGTTGTTCGCCGCATGGGTGGTGGTGGTGTGGTGTTGAAGTTGGGAAAAGCTGCGGAGACGGCGTCAGTAGTGCTAGCGGGCGTGGGGCTGACGAATGCCAGGGAGAAAGGGCGGAAGGCGCACTTTAGGTGGCACGCATGGGGCGCACGCGTGTGTGTGAGAAGGGCAGCAGCAGCAGCTCTCGAGGGGGCTTGAAACGGCGGATTATTTGTAGGACAAAGAGGCCAGATTTTGTCTCGCTGAACACACATGCGACAGGCACCCGCCCCATCCCGGCCCGGCCACGGTGGCGCAACTGTCAAAGAGCCGCCCTAGCGCGCCTCGTGTAGCTGGCCGTCAATCCTCTCAGCCCAGAACAGACCCCGTCATGCCACGGTGGAATTGTTTAGGATCGCCTGCGGCTGCGGCGCGCCTGAGATGACAATCGTTCCACCGCCCGCCCCTCCCCGCAAGGTGGCCTTCTTGGCCCTCGTATGTTTGACGCACCCTAATAACCACCTCCGTCGCCTTCCTTTGCACATGCTGCCCCGCTGCTTGCGGCACACGCCACACAGCCACACTCTCTCGGATCTGATCTGCCCGTGGCCACTCGCCCCGACGGCCCGCCACGAGAAGCTTCTCCGCAGAAGCCGAGCCAGCCCCGCCGTGACACACCATGATTGAAGCCTTCTCGTGCACGCATGTGTTATCAACAGCGATTTGAGAATGCAGAGAAAAGGCTCCGGTTTCACATTGCTCATCATAATTCTTATGGAAACGACTTTTTGGAGATGTTCATGTAATCTTTCCCAAACCGCCCCATGTTCCTTTGAAGCCATCCCTTCCATCCAGTCTATACATCCCTTCCTTTGTTTGCGCATCCGGAATCCATATAGTTCCCTCCCAATGCTGACGCTTGTAATACAAAAAAACAACACCACGCTATGCAAAAAGCCTCGTGAGGCTGGGTATCTTTTCCATTCTTTTATAACAGTTTCCTTCCGAAAGTGACGGCGCCCCTTCAGACGGCGTTGATGAAGGCCTCGGCCGGAAGGTTGGCCTTGGCGGATTCGAACGTAGCCAGAGCCGCGTTCGGGTCCCATGCGCTCTCCACGAGGCACATCCTGGAGTAGTCGACCGTCATGCCCGTGTGCTTCGAGAACTCGAGAACCAGCAGATCCTGCTCAGAGAGGACCGGCTCGCCCGGAACCTGCTCTGGCTGGAAGGCAGCGCATCCGCCGTAGGCGCGGACGGTGAACATGTCGTTGATGACGCGCAGACCGGTTCCGGTGAGACCGGGGCCAAGCGTGATCGACCTGTCGTAAGAGCGACGCTTGGTGGCTTGGCCCGTGGAGACGTCGATCTCCTCGTACTCGCCGTGGACCGTGATGAGTAGTCCAACGACTCCCTGGGGGTATTGGCCAGTGCCATCAGGAACAACTGGCAGCGACTGGCTCTCGATGTGGACCTTTTCGGGTTCGGCAGCATGCCTGGTCATGGGGATGGTGGCGAAAGCCTCGCGGATCTGATCCTGTCCGACGAAAAGGCGAGACTGGCGTGCCGGAGCATGGGTAATGGCCTTGAGGTTGCGGCTCTTGCGGATGTACGACTCCCACTCTGACTTGGTGAGAGCCTCGTTCGCCGAAGCGTCGCGAAGAGCGTGGGTGTTGACTGCGAAGCTGAACTGGGACGTCTGGTCGTAGTAGGCGGTGACCAGGGCGTTGCGGTCGGCGTCGAAGCCTGGGAAGAAGGCCGACACAAACGTGTTGGTGACGTCCTCGTCTCCCAACATGGTGCGAGGCTTGACGGGGAGGCTCTTCTTTTGCGATGCAGTGGCCTGGGCAACTTCCGCATCGGAGCGAACCTGGACTGCATTCAGGAAGCGAAGGCTGGGGAACCACTTGAGGATCTCAACGGCGTAGTCCGGGACTTGTTCAATGGGGTTGTTGGTCAGAACAAGATGGTCCAGCTTGCGGAAACGGTTCTTCCAGGGGTGAAGGTCCTCCAGCTTGGCGAATTTGTTGTTGCTCAAATCGAGGTTCTTGAGGTCCGGGAAGGTGAATGCCAGGGTTTTGACATTGTCCAGCGACGTCAGCTCGTTGCTGTGGAGGGTGACTGCGTCAAACCTCTCCCGCTTCTCTTGGGGCGACTTGAACAGAGTGTCGCATTGCTTCATGACGGCAGGGAAGACCTTGGCGGCCGTAGTGCTTCCCATGTCGAAGACGCCAAGTGACTTGAGGTCGGGATCCAAGCCAAGCGAACTAAGGTCAAGAAGCTTGGCTTCGGCGTTGTAGCGGCGCTCGAGCATGCTGGTCAGGGTGGCACGCAGCTTGACTACAGCGTCGTCTTGCTCAGGGGTGGGTGAGCGTTGCTTGTCTGCCTTTTTGATTGCGATGTTGGCGCCCGAGAAGCTCCAACCATCCATGCGGAGCATAGAGTTTCCGACGTCGGTGGGAACGGAGAAGACCAGGCTGTCGTCACTCTCCTTCTGCCATTTGTCGAGGTGGACGTCAACCCTGCCGGTCATGCGGCCCGCCCTCACGGCCTTCTGCCTGCCGATGCGGGTTTTGTTCTGGAGGAAGCTGACCAGAGCGCTGACTCCTTTGTCTTCGTTGGAGGCAGCCTTGCTGTTCTTCCAGCCGGTGACTCGGATCTTGGTGTATGGGGAGCGGGGGTCGTGGGTGCGGGGACGCGGACGGAGATTGGTGGAGGCCGAGTTGCCAGAGGCTTGCATGTCGACTTCGTCTTCGAGGGCGTTGAGGTTCAGGCCCTTGCGGCCAAGGCTCGGGCGGTTCCCAGCACCACCACGAGCGCCGGCCTTGCCGATGCGATTGTTGTTGTTGCGAGGGCGCGAATCCATGCTGATGTCACCGTCCCTGTCGGCGCGACCGGGGCCGCGCTTCTTGGAGGCAGCACGGCCGGAAGAGAAGTCAGGATTGCGCTTCATGGTGGAGGCCATTGCGAAAGAGGCGGGCGGTTGGTGGTGGGTGAGGGTGTGGGGTTGATGAGGTCGCCGACAGGCGCACGCGGTGCAGCGCTGATGGACGGGTCGCGACGGGGAGGTGGGTGTGTGGGCGACGCACAGTGCAGTGACGGACTGTGGGCGTCGGAGAGGGTGGGGAGGAAGAGGTAGAGGAGGAAGCGCGACAAAGACGCAGGCCATAAGTCAAGCCTGACTCAATGGGTCCGTGCGCACGGCTATTATAGCCGCCTGCTATTGTGCACGCTGCCTCACTCTACATTCACTTTCACTTTTGACTGAACACACCAGAACCGAGCCACTGCTTCGCGAGTGCTGCTGCTGCCGTATGGCACAAGCAGCGGTACTGTTGGGATTTATAGCCTCACCCAGCTGCGGCCGTGCTGCGCCCCAAGGCAGCCAACACGCCACGTCAGGCACTCACGGGTTGGTGCCTGGAGATGCCTGCGGCTCATGTCGCACAGCCGATCGCTCCGGTGAAGGGCGGGCAATATCACTAGCGTGCGAGGGTAGTAATAAAGCTCATAATCGGGGGTGTATTATTAAAGGAGCTACAGAGAGCGAGAAGCGCTAAGACCCTTGATCGGGTAAACCTCGGCCCATCACCGGAGCCATACCCCGCAAAAAGCTTGATCTACTTGCCCCTCTGCCCCTCTGCCCCTCTGCCCCTCTGCCCCTCTGCCCGCCGACCTGGTCGCTTCTCCCGGCACGGCGTCACCGGCACGCAATGAAATGATTCGCTTATCCCGGTAGATCGCCTTGGGCTTCATCATTCTACGGAGACTACTATCCTCGTAGATTTAAGGCAAATGTGTTTCCCGTCTCAGACCCAGTGTTGCCACCGACCCAAAATTGCAACGATACGCTTTGACTGCTCTTGAAATACGTTTATGTTCGACATTTCTCAAGCTGCGCATTCTTGGTGTAAGGTCACGGTTAAATCGGGCGTCGCAACTCTGGATATGTTGCAACTCTGGGTCCAAGACGACGGGACCCGACAGTCTTAAAATTTCGTCACCTATCCAGTTATGACGCAAATTTTTTTTTTTGAGACACATGGAGGGGTTCAATTCTTTTGCAGCCCACTGTGCGTTGCGGGCCCGCCTATGAAGCCTTGCCCCATTAGTAGGTATGTGAATTGTCCCAAGGTCGCAAGAGGCCGTCCTGTAGGAATTCCTGCTGCTGAGTTTGACTTCTTTTTTTTTTTTTGGACCCCTCTTTCATCGGATCACTAACGTAACCCTTCTTGCCTATTTTCTCCCGGAGACTCCGAAATTCCGGACTAGTTTCCAGTGCCTCTGCAGTGTATGCTCTCACCTCAGATGAATCGGAAATATCACCATGCTTGGGAAGAAGTGTTCAAACATCTTCGTGCCACAGTGGGTTGGAAAGCACTGAGCTCACATCTATGTCTGGTCATTCACTTCTGCTACCAACATAACATTTGCATCTCATTCAAGATTTGCTCCATCGCTGATCGAAAAGTATCGGAATTACTTCATATCGTAGAAGCTATCTACAGCAACCATATCCAAACCAACGCCTTACTAAGAGTACAATATGCGCGCATTATCGTGTATATCGTGAAAAAATCTCATCTACAATCAACTTCCTTCCCTTCCCGGCACAGTCGCCTAAACCTTCTCGGTGGTATGGCTGATGCTCTTCTTGCGGATAGCCTCGTCCTCGGCCTGGGCAAGAGACATGTGGCGTTGACCGGCATGCAGTTCCGCAACCTCCTGGAAGGAGACGGTTGGGACGAAGTTCTTGCTCTTCCAAGCCTTGTTGACCTTTCCGTAGAGCTCATCAACCTGCTCCAGCGAGAGGCCCTTGGTCTCGTAAATCATGGCCCAGACGAAGAAGATGCAGATGAAGCAGCAGCCGCCCCAGATGAAGAACACCTTGGCGCCGAGGTTGGCGTCGCCGGGGTCATTGTTGACGAGGTAAGGGGTGGCGTAGGCAATGGCCCAGTTGAGCAACCAGTTGGAAGCGGTGGTCATGGAGAGGGACTTGGCGCGGACCTTTAGCGGGAAGATTTCACCCGTAACGACCCAGGCGACGGGGCCCCAAGAGCAGGCGAAGAAGAAGATGTAGATACAGACGAATGCGATCATAGCGCGCTGGGCGGGCTGGTCGGAAACCGAGGAGACAGTGCCGACGATCGCGACGATGAACTGGCACACAGCCATACCGATAGCTCCGAAGAGAAGTAGTCTGCGACGGCCCCAAGCTTCGACCATCCAGAGACCCGGGAAGGTAGATCCAACATTGATGCATGAGGTGATGAGAGAGATGGTGAAGGGGTTCTGAAAACCGGCATTCTTGAAGAACGAAGTTCCGTAATAGAAGATGAAGTTCACACCGGTCAGCTGCTGCAGGGCCTGAAGCGCACATCCAGTAGCCAGACGCTTGCCAAGATTGCCGCGGAAGCAGTCCCCGTAGGTGGCCTTTCCGAGAGACAGCTCGTACTCGTGGTTGGCGGTGATCTCGCCGAGTTCCTCGACGATGGCAGGGTGTTGCACATCAAGCCTCCTCAGACGCGCAAGCGACCTGGCGGCTTGCTCGGGCTTGCCATTTTTGATGAGGAAACGTGGAGTCTCGGGCAGGATGAGCATTCCGACGACCAGGATGATGGCCCAGGCAAACTGGACAGCGATGGGAATGCGGTAAGAGCCAGAGTCGTTGCGATTTTTGGTGGCGTTTCCAACGATGGAAGCAAGCAGCAGACCGATAGTGATGGCAAGCTGGTAGCAACCGACAATGGTACCACGGATCCACTTGGGTGAAGTCTCGGACTGGTACATAGGAATCAAAGCACTGATCATGCCGACTCCGTATCCAGCGAAGAAGCGGCCGGCGACAAACAAGGGAATGGCAGTTGCGGCAGTCTGGAGGATGACACCGATGGTGAAGACGAGGGTGGAGACGATCAGGCCATAGCGACGACCGAAGAAGTCACCAGTAGGGCCGGCAGTGAGGGCACCAAAGAAGGTTCCGGCTGAGAGGATAGAGACGATTTCGGAAGTCTGGTCGGAGGTGACGTCCAGGTGGTTGGTCTTGGGGTTGACGTAGCCAGTGGAGAATTGATTCTGCCAGTAGTCCATGCCCAGAATGTCGCCAATGGTACCGGTATCATATCTGCCGTCGTCAGTGATGCGCAAAGGGGCGATGGGAGACGGCAGCTGCATACCCATAGAGGACACCACCGAAGGCAACGAAGACTCCAATGACAATGGCGGGCACGGCCGAGCCGACGGCGTCTTCGGGTTTCTTGATCATGAACGGCATGATGGGCAGGAAGCGGGAGCTGCTGCGTCGAGCAAACAGGCAGACTCGTCAGGAAACGAGCCGAGAGAAGGAAGCGTGTCACGAGTCGAGGCGACGATGGAGGAGCAGCAACAGCGCGGGCTGCCACAGTATTTGTAGAAAACCGTCATGCGGCGTGGAGACGGGCATTGGGGATCTGGGGAAGGAGCGCAGGCCAATTGGCAGGCGCGAAGCATTGCCGGGGAAGCCTAGCGCGGCTTCTCGAGGGGCCTGGCACCGGCCTAGGACCGCCGCAACTCCACCCTCGATGCGTGTGGCCTCATCGAGATGCTCACTCGCTGGCCAGCAGCCCCGTCCCAAGATCCCATGCGGCTAGCAGCCCAGGCGGCCAGGCCCCGCCGCCCTGGATTGGACGCCGAGCGTCACAGAACGACCGCCGCAGCGTACGCCCGCCGCTACTGCTACTGCTACCATACCGCTACCACCCACACCAACCGCGAAGGCCCTGCAAGCCACCTGCACCTCTAGCCCGAGCCGGCAGCCACGTTCGATGCTCTCTCGAGATGACGCAGCACGCGGTCCTGTGCTACACCAGCTTCACTGCGACACAATTCGTGCGTTCGGATGCCCATGAGGAAATGGTCGGATCGACGCTGCGGAGCTGGGAGGTGGCCGTGGCGAACATAAGAATACGAAG
The DNA here is from genome assembly GCA_021495925.1 of Diplodia intermedia. Lineage (NCBI taxonomy): Eukaryota > Fungi > Ascomycota > Dothideomycetes > Botryosphaeriales > Botryosphaeriaceae > Diplodia > Diplodia intermedia. The sequence continues at coordinate 124,435 of JAKEKT010000056.1, read as the reverse complement.
CGTGTCTGCCCAGCCAGTCGGCCATGCTTGATAGGTGCTTGGCAGCTGGGCGCGTGCTTAGCGTTTGTGGGGTTGATGCAGACAGCCACAGGCCTTCCTCAGCATCATCGTAGCCTCTCAGCGAGCGCTGCCCGCCTTGCCGGCCCTGCACGCCACCACACCCCTCATGCGTCCTCGCATCCTGGAGCGTGGCCGTCTGACTGTCGTGCCCGAACCTGTCAGAGCCGAGCCTTCTCTCACCAAGAAACAAGGCCAATCACAGCGACGCCAGCCCTTCCAGAACACGCATGCCATGCGTCGAAAAAAATTCTGCTGGGGCGCCCGCTGCCGTCAGCATGGCCGTTGCCACCGACGCTCAACCACTCTTGGCAGTCGTCCGTTGCTAGCGGCAAATGGGCAGCGTGATTGGGTGGGGCTTGAGGCTGAGCTGCACGCGCCCGACGCGTTCCAGATCCATGGTCCACGCCTGCGTTCCCCGAGCTATGACAGCCAGTGCCGGCCTCGCCGGGCCTTCAGGAGAGACGACATTTTCGACGCAATCCGTGTGTCATCACGGCCCCGAGACGAAATGCTCCAACTTCATCCCTTGAGGCCCGTCCAGAATCGTAGCAAACGGCCACGGTGCGATCGATGATGGAGCAGCCACCGATGACGATGGCATGATACAAAGCGCGCAGGGATTGGCGCCGGCGTCATCGCTTGAGCCTCTTCCCCACATTTCTCCGTCTGCAGATCATCCTTCTTCTTGTGGCAATCATCTCCATGTCCGAGCGAACCATCGCAACAGTGACAAACACCGACAGCGCAGCCTTCGCCCCGATCGCCCGTCTCCACGGTGAACCGGCCAATGCGTGTCCATCTCCCGCAGCCACCCACCATACTTTTGCTTCCTGCCGCTGCCGCAGGATAGTATCGCCGCTCACTACAGAAAACCCCGAGCTCCGTTTTCGCCGCATCCTATGGGCTTGCTTACCCGTCCGGGGAAACATCGCACCCCGCCCGCTTCCGCAAGCTCAACAGCATCAGCGCACGTCGGAAATTGCCCCGCATAAGCACATTGTATGACAAAGTCTAAATGAACAAGCGTTGTGGCGCCCACTATTGATCCGGAGCAGTCTTTTTGTTGAAGTCCCAAGACCAGGATGCCCAAGGAAGGGCTCGGACGTTGTTCATGGACTACACCAGGAGATTAGTCGGAGGCTCGCTCTACGGCACTGTAGGACACAGAGCAACCGTCCCTTCGCAGTCATTTCATCAACAATGACAGGCGATCCACGTAGATGAAGCCGTCGTCTGATCATCTATTGCACGTCTACATCCAAACACTTCAACCGCCCAACGGCTGCACTATGCTTTGAATTGGGAGAATCACATGCTTCAACGTCTGACAGAAACTGAATGCAATGTCCTCAACAATGATAAGGCCGGCACGCATCGACGAATTGTCACGCTGGCGACCCATGCATGCATAGATAGACTTCTAGCGCCTCGAGCCGCTTAGCGCGTGCCTTCATGCAGAGCGAGTAAGTCAAATCACCCAATCTTCTCTATCTGGCTCGAGCTCGATCCCAGCGCGGCCCCAGTGAAGCCCCATCGCGGGAGGGGCGGATACTCAGAGCCGCCCTGCACCGCGGATCGGCCACCCGAGGAAATTCCAAGCACCCTGCACCCTGCTACCCTCTAGCATTCGAAGCGGCTCCAGCTGCGCGGCTCGCTCTGCCACCTCGAGTCTTTCAAGCACTCTATCCACAACGACCACCAACCATACTTTCACTCCCGGCGACTTGTTGGCCTGCACCCAGCGTTCGCCTCGTCATGAAGATAGCACAACCGGCCGCTACGCCGACTGAGAACGACTCACCGACCCGGGCTGGCTTTGTCCTGAGACGCGCAGCCATCGTTTTTTCCCCTACGTGAATCCGGCCTCAAGCCCCCCACCGCCGCCGCCGCCGCCGCCGCCGCCGCCTCCGCCTCTACCGTCGACGACGGTCTCGCAGCCAGCCTGCCAGCCATATCCAGAAGTTTTTGCCTTTGAGGATTTACGTGGACGACATTGCGTAGAGCAAGTCAACACACACACGCGCGCGTTACACGCACGAGCAGAGGAAAAGAAAGAGAAAAAAAATAAAAAGGCGATCACCCCTCCTCCTCTCACGCATCCCATCGTCGGGTGAGTGAAGAAGAAGAAGAAGAAGAAGAAGAAGAAGAAGGGTATTGAACGCGCTAACGTATAGACAGGCGGGAGACAGGAAGGCGCGAGGCCGGGGCCGGGCCGGGGCTTCATCATACATCTCCAGACTCCCGAAGTTTGTGTGCGTGTGCCCGGTTTCGAGGCGGGCTCTCGCCCCCTTGATTGACTTCCAGATCCCTAGTATACGCACTGTACTGCCTGTAGACCTGGTGAATATATGATACGCCCGATCAGGCTGTACGGTACGAGATGAAGGCAGCGCCGGAGCATGACGGAGGAGCAACTGCTCGGGCGTCGTCCGTCGGAGGCGGCGACGAGCAGCTTCTCCCTACTCGATGCCGTCGACGTCGATGCTGGGAAAATCAGGTCTGTCTGCCAGCCGGCTATCGTGGAGCAGCAGCCTTTTCATCTTGATGGTTGTTCGGAATGATACGACGGGGTCAGTCCCACGTCAGTCGAGTGACAGTTCAAAACTGATACCACAGCACTTTTCCCCCTCCCCGCTTCATCACCGCTACGGACTTTTGGCCCTCATCCTACTACTTCATGTCCCACTCTCCCAAGCTAAATGCGTTTTTTCGCCCCCCGCGCCTTAAAAATAAAACAAAGAATACCGCACGTATTGAGAAGAAGAAAAAAAGCAGCTCAGGTCGAATCTCCCAAATACCAACAGCTCTTCCATCAAACCGTCACCCCAAACCAACTTTCCAAGCGCCAAGCCAAGACAAGACAAGACGAATGGATATGAAAAGAAAAAAATTTCGAAGCCCGGCTCCAACCACCGCGCCGTGCAAGCAAAATAGCCAACTCCCTCCCTCCCTATCCCTTTTTCCCCCGCCCATCCGTGCTTTCCCATCCGTAAGCTCCAATTCCACCCTCCAAGTGGGAATGAAAAGGCGCAAGAAACCCTCGTAACCGGAAACTCCAAAAAAAAAAAAGAGAGAGATAAAAAGCCAGTAACCAACCCCGCCCAGCCCAGCCAAAGACCTACCTCTCCCCCACCCCGGCACCGCACCCACCAATCGAAAACCCAGCCACCCCAACAGCAATCCCCTCAATTCAAACCAAACAATTTCCTTCATCGCCGACCTCGCCTCCCTCGCCGCCACCCTCAACCACTCCAGACACGTCATCGCTCCGCCCCGGCTCCCGCACGAAGACCGGCCGCCGCACCAACCGCACCGCTTGCAGCCTCACGCCGTCGCGGTCCCGCAGCAACAGTTCCCGCAGCAGCGCCAGCCGCCGCTTCTCATGCTCCGCGTCAGGCATCAGCGGTGTGCCCCGGGGGCCGCCGTCGGGTGAGGATGGCCTTTTCCTCGGCGGACAGTGGTGGCGTGTCGAGGATGCGACGCGGCCCGCGATGGAAGGGAGAGACGTGTTGCTGCGGAGTCGGGTGCGGCGGTGGGGGTGGGGGTGGCGGCGTGGTGAGGGCGTTGGTGGAGATGCGGGAGAGCTGGCGGTGGTCCCGGGTGGACCGTTGGGATGGCACGTCTGTGGAGGGTTGGAGCTGGTGGAGCTGGCCTGGTTCCGGGTCACCAGGCGGGCGGTACCCGGGTGGAGGCTGTTGCGGTGTTTGCAGGTGTCGGTTATCAAATGGCTCCAGTGTGGACTGGTGTGGAAGCGTGCCGGGTGTCTGATGCTGATTCACGGTGTCAAACCTGGGCTGGTTCGGATTTTGAGAGGTTGAGAGAGGCCTCAGAGCATTTTTTGGTGTGAAGGAAGCTTCTGGGTGTATGAGCTGATGCTGTGTTTGGCCAGCATACACGTGGTGAAAGTCTTGCTGAGACGACGGAAGAGCGCATTGTTGCTGTAGTTGACCAACCTGAGCGGTATGAGGGTTCTGCTGAGGCGGCGGAACAGCGGATTGTCGTTGATCCCTTTGTTGTAGCACCGGAGCACGCTGGTTCAAGTTGGGAGCCTGCAGACTGGTAGGGACAGGCGCTTGCACAATTGGAGCTTGGAGACCAGCGCGAGGTTGATTTTCGAAGCCAGGGTGAGGTTGATAGCCAAAAGCAGGTGCTCCAGGAGGTGTGGACCCGTGATGTGGCGGAAAGGTAGGATCTGCCTGCTCGTACTGCTGATACTGCTGATACTTCTGTCTGAGGATCAACAGGATGTCGTTGTCCGAGTCGGGAACGGCATTGGGATCGAGAGTGGGGGGACTCCAGATGGGCCCGTCACTAATCATGGAGGTAGAAAAGGAGCTGACGATGGATGCGGCATCCAGAGGAGCCAGTGGGCTCGTGGAAGTGCCGGGAGTGCCATCAGGCGATTGGGACCGAGTCCAGGACCAAAGCGATGGGTGCGAGTTAGGAAAGGTGTCGAGCCACTCGTGGACGCGCAAGTGGTTAATGTTCAAGCTGTCAATGTCGAAGCGCTGCCTCAGGCCTTTCTGGTGAGCAGATGCGACTCTGACAAAATCATCAAATTTGCTTTCATTGTCGACGATGTGACTGCGGAGTTGTGCCAAATCTATTCGCCGGATGTTGGCTATTGCGTCGTACGTCCTGACGCTGTCTGCCATGGCCTGGGTAAGAAGATTAGTCTTGGTATCGCATAGAAGGAAGAAGGCTGCTCGCCGTGCGTAGCTTCTCCATCGATGTCTGCTGTGTTTTGAGCGAAGAGATGAAGTCGATCAAATCACCTCCAGTGGCTGCAGGTGGATGCTGCTTGGATGCTGCAGTAGGCTGACTGGCGGACAACTTGCCACTGTTTGCCAGCTTGTTTTTCTTCAGCCTCCTGACGTGAGACAGAGGGGGCTTGCTGGACTGAGTGCGTCTCCTCTGTTTGGAGTCAGTGGAATGGTTGAGATGAAGGTTCAGAATGTTACCATGTACTGGGCACGAGCCTTGCCCATCCTGTACTCGGCACGAGAGAACTTAGCCTTCATGCTTGCGACTTGCACAATTAGGTGATGTTGGAAAAGCGGTGCGGGGCGATACCTAATGAAGTAGTAGTTGTGGCGATGAAGCCTGTTGACGTGGCCATGAAACCTCTGCACGGGTGCTCGGAGTGCGATGCAGGGCCCCGTCGTCTGACGCAAGCGCCGGAGCGGTGCAATTGCGTCAGGAAACCACGTGCGGCTTTACCCTGAGACGCTCTTTCCACTTTGTCGTCGGCCAAACCATCACCCGCTTGCCACAATCAGCAGGTGCGGCTACAGATCCACGTGCCGCCCACCTCTTCCACCACACGGGACCTATAAACCCCGTCTGCCCCAGGCCTGCATCTCTTCTTCAGCATCCTCAGATCGCAGCATCGCCAGACTTCAGTCTCAAGCATAAACGTTCAACTTCTTCACCACCCTGTTGAGCTTCCAACCTCCGCATCTCGCAACAATGCCTGCTCCCATCGACGCTACCTCCGCTCCTCTTTCTGTAAGACCCCCCTCCGCATCATCTTCACTCTTAATACAATCATGTGATTGCCTTCTTCTTGCTCATTCCCTCACCTGCTTCAATCCAACCTCACTTGTGCGTACGTCATTCATGTCTGTATACATATAGCTCACATGACATCCTCTTCTCCAGCCTCCGCTCCTGACGCCCAACCTCCCGCCCGACGCTTCCGTGGAGGATTACGAGAAGGCGATCGAGGTCGAGCGGAAGAAGTACGAGAAGATGCTCGAGGCGAAGCAGAAGATGCTCGCGCGGTACGACTGGGCCCAAGCCGCGTGCGCCGAGGCCCAGACGGCGCTCGAGCAGCAGCCTTCAGGCGAGCACAACCAGTCTGCCGGCGTCCAAGGCCAGCAGGGTCAAGCCGAGACTCCGGTCAAGGGCCAGAACCAGCTCGAGGTAAGCGCCCTTTTTTCGATCCTTCGAAAAATTCCTTCACCACAAGAAAAGCGAGGAACTGACGAATTTCTCTCCCACTTCACTTTCGCAGACTCCCGAGTCTAGCAACAACTCGACCCCTTCGAAGCCGGCCCACAAGCGCGGTCGTTCCTCGTTGAACGCCGAGGCCCCCGAGTTCGTTCCCCGCTTCATGAACTCCGACGCGGACGATAAGTTCTCTTCCGGCTGAACACTTCATGAGTTACGACGCGGTCTTCCGGGTCTTGGTGTTCTGAACAACAATAACAACGACTTTATGATGATGGTGAAGGTGACGGCTTCTTTGGGGGGGAAATCAATTGAATTGAAGCGGAAATTTTTGGAACATTTGGTGGAAAAAGTTTGAGAGTTCATAGTCTTATTTTGCTGAAGAAAAAAAAAAAGTCACGGTCAACGATGGAGTTTGTGGGCAAGGCAAACAACAAAGGGGAGAAAATTTTCGGAGTTCAAACATTGCTTGATAGGTTGGAGGCAAAATCTTTTTATTCGGCGGAAAGCATGTACCACATGCCTTAATACATTCTGCTATTTACCACGATTGAACAGTCTTTTCACAAAACCGTGTCCCCTTCTCTACTAACCATTGTGCCTCTCGATGCCATCATGATCCGACTGACCGACCACTTTCAGCAAACAAGCACTCAAAAAAAAAAAAAAAAAAAGATCAAGACAAGGCATTGATGATATAGTACACATATCCCATTATCATTACAATCATACATCACACTACCCAAACCACCCCTCCCCCTCCAATTACCACACCCTCCCAAAAGATCCAAATCCCAAAATCAAACACTAAAACCCCCCACCAACCGCACATCCCGACTCGACCACCCGACATGCACGGCGAAGTCGCCGCTCGGCACGCTCCACTCCTGCAGCGCGACGTCCCAGACGGACAGATCGCGGCGCATGAGGCCGAACGCGACCGTCGCGCTCTCGCCCGGCTGCAGGGCGACCTTGTCGAAGCCGCGCAGCTGCTTGACGGGGGTGCCCTCGCCGGCGCTTCCCGGCAGCTCGACGTACAGCTGCGGCACGGCGGCGCCGGCGACTTGGCCCGTGTTGGCGACGGCGGCGGTGACGGTGTAGACGGTGTCCCAGAGGGCGGGGTTGCCGCCGGGGGTGACTGCATCGGTGGCGGCGGCGGCGGGGGCGCCGGCGAGCGAGGAGGAGGAGGAGTTGGATACCGGGGTGATGGAGAGGGCGGACAGGTTGAAGGTGGTGTAGGAGAGGCCGAAGCCGAATTCGTACAGGACGGAGATGTTGTGGTAGTCGAAGTGGCGGTAGTCGATGAGCAGGCGCTCGGTGAAGTCGGACTGCCAGGCGTCGGTGTCGTTGGCGCTGGCGACCGCCGTCGTGATGTTGGCGAAGTCGTAGTCGGCCTCGGCGTGCGCGATGGTGTAGGGCAGCCGGCCCGACGGGTTCACGTCGCCGTACAGCACGTCGGCGATGCTGTTGCCGAGCTGGTCGCCCGGCAGGTGCGCCGCGATGATGGCCGTCACGTTCTCGTTGTCGGCCCATGGCATGAGCGTGAGGCCGCCCGACGTGGTGATGACGACCGTGTTGCTGCAGTTGGCGGCGACCTGCGTGACGACCTCGTCGCCGTCCCAGTTGACGTGCAGGTCGGTGCGGTCCTCGCCCTCGGCGGCCCAGGTCTTGAGGAAGACGAGGCAGACGTCCGGGTCGGGGTAGATCTGGGAGGCCCACGTGCCCGAGGTGATGAGCGCCGTGTTGTTCAGGATGTACTGCACGATGCCGTCTTCGGACTCGACGCGGGTCTTGATGGCCTCGAGAGGGCTGACGACGGAGGTGAAGCGGGCGCTGCCTGAGCCGCCGCCGGAGGGCAGGCAGCCGTACTCGTAGTCGTTGCCGTGGGGGTACATGCCATTGGTGAGGTCGGCGGCAGCGTTGCCGAGGACTGCGACGTTCTTGGGGCTCTTGAGGGGAAGGGCGCCGTTGTTCTTCAGAAGGACGGAGCCGGCAGCACCGAGCTTGCGGATGTGCACGCTGTGATTGCTACGGACATCGACCGAGCTCTCGTTGTTGAGAGCGCCCGCGGCCTTCCAGTCATCGTACCAGTTGCTCTCGGGCTGGAAGTCGTTGAGAGCGGGGTAAACACCGCTGGAAGGGTCGACACCGGGGAAACCCTCGTCCTGGCCGAGAAGATAGTAAGGAGTGAGGACACGCTTGACCATGTCGTCAACGCGCGTCTCGGCAACGCTACCGTTCTGGACGGCCATGGTGAGGTTGCCGCCGAACCACGAAGGAACGCCTTCAAGGGTAGGCTGCCAGTTCCAGGCACCAGGCATGGTCATGTCGAGACCAGACTCAACAGAGGCAACACCGCTGTGGGTGCCCATCCAGTCGGACATGACGTAGCCCTGGAAGCCGAGCTCAGTCTTCAAGATGCCGTTGATGGTCTTGGAGTTCTGGCAAGCGTAGGAGCCGTTGATGCGCTGGTAGCTGCACATGACACTGGCGACACCCGCGCGGACGGCGTTGGCGAAGGGCCAGACGTAGAGCTCGTGGATGGTGCGGTCGTCCACGTTGGAGGAGACGGACATCTGCTCCTGAAGGTTGGGGACGTGCTCGGGATCAAAGGTGCCCTCAGGGTTGCGCTGAGTCTCCTGCTCGTTCATAATCCAGTGCTTGGCCGTAGCCTGAACACCAGTGCTCTGAACGCCGAGAATAGTCTCCTCCATGGCAACACCGGTGAGGTAAGGGTCGGGTGAGAAGCCCTCCCAGTTGCGGCCGGCCATGGCGCTGCGGCCAAGAGGACCAGCGACGGGGCCAAGGAAGATCTGGGAGCCCTTGCCACGGAACTCCTCACCAAGGAGCCTACCACGCTCGTTGATGAGGCTCCTGTCCCAAGAGGCGGCAGCAGTCAAGCCAGCGGGGAAGGCGCTGGCATGGTCGGCCTGACGAATGGCGAGAGGACCATCCTGGAGACAGAGACCCTTGAAGCCGACGCGAGGAATGGGTGCGATGTTTCTGTGTTGGAGTCAGTTGGCAGTTCATCGGATGAGAAGAGAGCACGTACCCAACGCAGGGACCCGGAGCACCAGTGAGCAGGCTGACCTTCTCCTCGAGGGTCAGGTTGCTGAGGAAGGCCTCGGCCTTCTCCAGCGCGCCAGCCCATCCGGTCAGAGAAGCCGAGTCAATGCCGGTCATGTTGGGCGAAGGGAAGACGGGAGGGCTGGTGGTGAACAGCGAGCGGTCCCAGTCCTGGGCAGCCTCAGCGCCAGCTACGGCGCCGAGGAGGAGCGCGGCCAAGTTTGTGAGAGGCGCCATTGGTGCTTGTTGCGAGTTGTCGTGGAGGCTTGGCTTGGAGCTTCATCTGGAGCGCGGACTCGCTGGCTCTTTAAAGGACTCGCAGTGCGGCATGGGCACGGATGCGGGAAGGGTTGGGAGCACGGCGGGCGCCATGACACGCGGTTTGCTGGGCGCAGCGATTGTCGGCGGATGGTAGGTCGGGCTCTGGGGACAACGTCATCCGGATTCTGGGAAGGCTCAACACGGGGATGCCTGCGGGCTTGCACAAGACGCGGGGCCGTGCAGAAGGCGGAGGAGCTTGTTCGGGTAAGGCTGCGGAGAGCAGGACTCGGTGTGGAGCCCTGTGTGCCGCAAATCTACCGCCCGCACGGCATGCATTGGCGCCATGGTGGTGAGCTCCTCAAGTGATGCTGCTGCCCGTCAACCGCTTCTCCAACATCCACCCACGCTTCTCTCCACCGGTTGCGCTTGGGATGCCGCGAGCGCGCAAGGCGAAGGCGTGTCGGAGCTCGGATATACAGCGCCTGCTTCTCCGCAGCGCCTCCCGGGGCGATCAATGGGGGATGTCTGGGCGCCATGGCAAGGCTCAGAGCCGCGGGCGGCAGCTGCCGGGCGGGAAAACGCCTCAAGGCGTAGCAGTCCCACGGATGGTGGTGCGAGGGCCTAAGGCTCACGAGAGAGAAAAGGTGGTGGTTGCTGCGAAGTCGGGCCGAGCTGGGGAAATTGCGGGCGGTGGGCGCACCTGCTCTCTTCTCCGCTGGAGGCCCGGATTCCGCCTCTGTTCTCCAGCAAGTCTTTCTCCACTCTCACCACACTTTCTCGCTTGCTGGCTTCCTGCACCCCGCCGTCCCGTCTGCTCGCCGCCCGACGTTTTGCCAGGGCCCACCCACCCGGGCGCCAGGTGCGCCACCGTGCCACCAATGTGGTCGCGTGCAGCCCCAAAATCTGCCGGTGCGGAGGAGCGCAGGGGTCGGCCAAAAGCCGACGATTGATGATGTGATGCCACCCGGGAATCCTCCGGCGCATCGGCTGCTGCGTGAGTGGCGGCCGTGGCGTGCGGCAGGCGTGCTTGGTGTTGCTTCTCCCATTGGGCCCGACCTCCAGGCAGTCGACTGCTCGAGCTGATCGAAGCGGTGATGGAAACAGGGGTCCAACGCAGCAGATGCAGTCCAGGCGGCACGCCGGACACCCGCCATCACACAGCGGAGGCCTCGGGCGAAGACCGAGCGAGCGAGGGCCACCACGAGAGCCCGAAGGCCTCCTGCCTGACGTCGCGTGGCTTGCTGGACTCCCGACGATGTGCCGTCCGTTCTGGCTCTGGCGGCCGTGAGGTGATGGTCGAATCCAAGTCCCGTCCGCTCCTCACGTGCCCCCCGCGTCAAAACTTGGCAGCCGACAAGCCACCAAGCAGAGTTCCCCCGGCGCTCCGCCCCATCCCCATCTCCAGCCTTCTCACCTCCGAGAAGAGCCGACGGCAGAGCGCCAACGGCAGTGCGGCGAGCGGCGCCACCAGAAAGGAGGAAAGACCACCAAAGAACTACCCACATGGTCGGGAATGGTGCGGGCTCGGCGTTGGAGTCAGTCTCGCCAGCCATCCCCGGTTAGGCAACGGAGCCGCGTGGAGTTCCCCCACGATCCTCACCCCATGGCCAGATTGAATTTCTTGGAACACCTTTCTCTGGGAACCCGAAGAAGTTCCACGTCCGGCATCGCGGAACGTCGTTGGCCGGCTCAAACCCCTGTCCTGGACGTAAGAAATATCCCTCCCGCAGCATTCTTCGGCAATTGCCTTGCGGTCGCTGGTGAGATCGCCGCGTGATGGTCACCGACTACCCCAGCAGTGTGGAGCGTCCTCACTACCCTTGCTCTTTTTTCTCGCCAAGGCAATACACTCGACGATCCCTTATGTCATGGTGTCCGCTCGACTCGCGCGGTATTTTTTCTCATTCATCGTGAGGTTGCATCGTGGTGGTGTCCTTGGCGATGATGGCTGGCATGTAACCTGCCATCATCACCGGTCCTGTGTCGCGGCAGGCGTCGAGTGGGAACTGCTCAGGCGAGCCCTGGAGAATAGCTACGGCCGTGATGGATCTTTCTCACCTTGCGAAAGAATAGGAGAGATGGGCCGACCCGAGCGAATACGGGAAAATGCGGGAATTGTCTTCCGGGGACGGTGAAGGCAATTGTGGAGAGAGCGGACAACGATGGGGAACGCGACTGCTCAACATCGCTCACTGACGAGTTACCTTACCCCATGCCGTAGTGGTAGCTTTGTGTTGGAAGTTTTGAGGGAAGACGCCGTTGGAAAAGAAGGAAACGCGATTGTGAAAACAAATCTCGTCGGCCGAGGGTCATTTTCGGAACATGATGAAGTCGACGATGAGAGCGACATTGCTAGCACTGCTAGCAACGAACTAGATGGAGGCCTCCAGTGGACTGTCGGATAGAAAGTAAGTGCTCAGGATCCGTGGAAACTCACGTGAAGCGCGAAGTAGCAGAGTAAAAGGCCTCTCGGCGGGACTCGCCCCTCGCGCACCTGAAGATAAGTCATCACTTCCAGGTCGACCGCGAAGACAGTCCAAGGTGAGAGCAAAGCGGCCGACACCAGCGCGGGCGCCGTACGCTTATCTTATACCCGCCGCGCCGCTGGGTAAAAGGCCACACCAGCTTCCTCCCCGCGACCCCGAATCCCTCCGCATCTGGGGGTGTCGCGGCTCCACCAGGAGCAACTCCAGGCTAAATGTAAAATCCGCGACCGTACGTACAGGGAAACCCGACAAAACAGCAAGAAAGCAGGAGCTAGTGCATCACGAGAGAGATTGGTAGCGCCAAGAACGCCGTCATTCCTCTGCCACGTGGTTGACCTGCCGCTTGGGATGCGACTAAGCATGGGTTCCAAGCGGGAAGCTTTGCCACCAGAGCCAATCGTTGGCAAGGGATCAACGTCCATTCAAGTATCCGCCAGGATTTTCGATCCCGAGTACGAAATACAGTGGCCAGTCTGATGCGTGCAGGATGGATGCCTTGCAGCAGTGAGACGTGCCGATCAGCCAGCGAGCGCTGATCGACACCTCAGTCCGCCATCGCCGCAATGTGCGGTACCCCGGTAAGAATGGTGAGGCTGGGGAAGATGAGGTAACTATCAGCACGGAGCCAATGGGATCATGCGGTGTGGCGGTGTTGTCCCTAGGTAATCCAGAAGTACAGCGGAATGAATACCCTTCGTGTGCTTAATTTAGATCTTGCTCGAACTTTCCCGAGACATTCATTCATCATGCGAAAGTTGATCCTGGCTCTACATGCCGCACCAACGCAAGACAAGCATCCAGGGGGAAACATGACCATCCTATGACGAAAAACCACCACACTGTGCACATGAGAGAGGCACACACACCATCGCGAAGGCCAAAAAGCAAGAGAAAAAAGAGATACACATCACGACTCACCACGCACATCGCTAATCAAAGAAAAGGAAAGGAAAAAAGAGACTTTCGAAAAAAAACGCTATGCTCATACTTCACAGCCATGCACACGCATCATCGTCATCGTCATCATCATCAAGATCCGAACATATGGACCAACTAATAACCCCCTTTCCTCCTCCCACACTCTCCCATCAATCGCGCGTGTATTACAGATGGATGAATAAGAAAAAAAAAACCCCCAGACCAAAAAAAAAATTCAAAAATCCGCAGCAATCATGCCTCTCTCAACTCACCCCTCTTCCCTCTTCCCTCTCCCACCCCCAACAAACAAACAAAAAATCTACTAATTATCAAAAGAAAGAAAGAACAAAAAGAACAAAAAAACTAACTACCTACATCCCCGCATCCTTCCCCTCGCACAGCGGACACCTAAACTCCCTCCCGCCCTCACCATCCTCATCCATGTCATCACCCCCCACCACCACGACCGACACCTCGGCCGCGGCCGCGGCCTTGGCCTTCGCAGCCTTCGCGTCCATCGCAGCCTTCGCGGCGCTCTTCTTCTTTTCCTTGAGCAAGCAAGACCGATGCCACAGATGCCTGCAAGCGAACACGACCAACGGGCCCACGGCACCGCCACCACCACCACCAGCAGCACCACCAACCCCCTCATCCCCGTCTCCGTCTCCATCATCACCACCACCACCACGCCCGCCGCCCTTCCCACCCCCATCCCCACCACCCCCCTCACCATCAAGATCAAGACCAAGACCATCATCAAGATCGTCATCCAAATCCACCACATCAGCCTTCCCCTTCCCCCTCCTCGCCCTCCCCGCCTCCACCGTATCCCCACTAACCGCCCACCTCCCCCTGCGCGCCCTCTCCCCACGCGCACGGCGCCGCTCCCACGCGTCCCAGACGGCCGCGCCCGCGCCAGGCCCCCACGCGCGGCGGCGGCATCCCTCGCACGCGTATCCGCGGGGGCGCCAGCCGCGCAGGCGGCGCGCGTGAGCCGCCTCGACGGCGGAAAAGACGTCGCGCTCCAAAAACCTGTTGGCCAGCCGCGTCAGCGTCTCTTCGAACGTGTAGGCCGCGAAGACGGACGCGAGCACCGCGCGCAGGTCTGATAGGGATGGGCTGGTGCGCGCGGCGCGGGCGAGGAAGGCGCGGAGGATGCGGAGGAAGGAGGGCGAGGGTTGGCCGGCGGCGGCGGCGGCGGCGGCCGAGGCGGCGGCGGCGGCGGCGGCGGCCGAGGCGGCGGCGTCGGTTGTTTGCGTTTTTGTTGTGGATGATTGGCGTTTCTGTTGCTGCTGTTGCGCGGCCGCGGCGGCCGAGGATGCTCGGGCGCCGGCGGCGGTGAGCGATTGGTGGCTGCTGCTGGGTTTGATGTTGTCGCTGGCGGCCATGCAGGCGAGGAGCGCGCTGAACGTGTGCTGGACGTTGCTGCGGAGGCTGTTGGTGATCTTGTCCGTGTCGATGGCGGCCTCTTGCGGGCTCTTGGCCTTGAGTTGTGCGATGGATGTCGAGGCTTGCTTGGTCATCGCGACGGTGATGTCGATCAGGTCGAGCCAGAGGAGCTCGTCGGGCTCCAGGTCCTTCTCCGTGCCGAGATCCCCGTTGACGGCCCGCTTTCTTGAGTCTGACGGCTTCCTCTTGTTACGGGTTTGACCTTGGCATAGCCAGGTGCCGATCTTGGTGTATTTGTGTACCGCTTCCAGAAGATCTGCGGCAGCTTCTTCCGTGTTTGACTCGTCGGGACTTTCGCCGGCGGCGTCGAGCAGGCCGACCAGAGCAGTCTCCAGCGTGCCAAGATGTTTGACCAGTCTGTCCATGGCTTCCCGGATCAATCCATCTTGGGCCATGAGCACAACGGCCGCATCAACCACGCCGCTGCTCTCCATGGCTGGGAGAACTTTGTCGAGACGCAAATCTCCCGAATTGAGAAGACCAACATAGTCGGCAACGTGTGTGGGATCATACCTACACATGAGTTGCACATACTGTTCGACGAAACGAGCTGTTGGAACCTCGGCTGGAAGAGGCTGCTTGACATGCATGGCCTGGTTTTCTGGTTCCAGAAGTGCTCTGAGAAACAGGAATTGGACGTAATGATCTGCTTCCAGGGTATCGAGAACAGACTCCAGAAGCACGGGTGCCGAGTTCTTTAGCGTCCGCGCCGTCAGAGCTGCATCGATGTTTGCAAGGACCATTGCATGAGCAAGAATGACAGCATGGACCTCGCTGACTTGTCGTTTGTTGAGTCCCCTGCTTGGTCTCAAGCAGTCTCGGATACACTCAAACACCGCCGGCCGATCATCCGTGTCATTGAGATACGTCTGAACAAGACGCGCGTATTCCTTTGCACCGCTGTACACCGATTTGAGCACACGATAGAACGCAGCCTTCTCGAAAAGCGGGACAAGCGACTGGATGTCTGTCGGGTGGTAGACCGAGAGCAAGTACTCGACACTGAGCTGGCAGTCATCTGCCACGGCATCGGAAGGATAATCGCAGAGACCTTCAAGCAACTTGTGGAGCGCGCTTCCAGGGAGAATGATGTACTGCGGGAACTTTGGAAGATTGCGAGCCACAAACATGTATAGGTAGGTGGTATCCTCGGACTCGAACTGGCCCTCCGACATGACACCCAGTAGAATGTTCAAGATGTATTGGCGCGTTGGTCTTCGCCCGGAAGAACGATCGGAGGCGGATACGCCATTCAAGGTTCCATTTGGCGACTGGTCTCCGTTTAGGTAGGAGTCCTCGAAGGCCTCGTTGAGCATGCTCATGAAGCTTGGTGTGTCAAACTTGAGAATTGCCCTCAGGTACGGAAATGACTCGGCCGATTCCTTGTCGTCGAGTGGTTGAAAGACGTCGCCGCTGCCTTTCGGCCACTCTGTAGGTTTGCCGGAGAAAATGTAGGAATACAGCGCATCTTTGGCGCCATCGGCATCGTCATCCGGCAACACGTTTCCCCCGGGATAAACGCGCCCCGTGAGGGTATACGCAAGGTATGGGAAGATTTTCATTGCGGAGGCGAGGTAGTGCTCTTCTGCTGGCCCGGAAGGCTCACCACCCGACAAGACGACTTTGACCAGGGTGAGTAGGTCAATAAGCGGGGTGATGTAGTCGCGTATGGATCGGGTCCACACATAGATCAATGCATCATACAGACTGTACTGCCTGCAGAGGATCGTGACCTGGTTGATGTCTATTGTGGCTGTGTCCAGGTGGCAGATCATTTCCTCAAGCCTGTCGGTACGAGTCTGCAACGCGTATTGTGTTATCATGTCCTTCAAAACATCTGGTGGCACGGACGTGATTTCGTCCTCGACAATGTATGGCTCCAGAACCTCGAAAAACACGTCCTCCGACGACGCGTTCTGGAACGCTTCGTACACATCCTCAAACAGGAAGTCCATCTCTTCCATGCTCAGACATGCCGAAAAGCTTGCAGACGCCAACTCGAATAGCTGAGAACGGGAGGCCTCATCACCCGAAGATTCTTTCCTGGCGAAGGTATATCTCAGGGAGGCGGAGATCATTTCCAAAAGCTTTTCCTGGACTAAAACGTGTCTGGCAGCATCGTCACTAGGCAACCCTACGGTGAGTTTGTCGGCGTCTCCGTTGTAGTAGGAGGTTGCTAGCTCAATGGCAGCTATGTAGTCTCCTTCTTCCATGAGCGCAAGAAGTCGATCTGCCCAGTTCGATAGCGTTCCAATCGAGACGTCATTGAAGCCCAGAAGGAACAGTCTCCCTTTGTAGGCCCGAAAGCTCATGTAGAAAGCATCTGCGACAACACCGTGCATGGAGTCATCCTGCTCGTCCAGCTGTTCCACCACAGAATGGAGCTGACGCGAGAACAGGTCCTTGTGGAAAATGTGCTTCTGAATCAGATCAAATGAGTCCGTCATCCGGAGGGAGCTATCTTCCAGGATGATAAGACGTTGACTGATTGTGAGCACACCGAGGACGGATCGGCTGATCCACTGTACGGCAACGATTGCCTCCTCAGCCCTCCATCTACTACGGGGTTTGAAGCGAAGCGAAGCTCGTTGTTCCTTCTCCTGCCGATCTGTGACTTCCACGTCCAGGACTGTGAGCACATTTGACCAGCAGTACACGAGTTTCGTCTTTGAAACGGCTTGCGGGCCGTCCTCCCCCGAACTCTTGAGCTTTACAGCGGGGAACCACGCCAAGCAACCACTCAAAGTGCTGTGGGGGACTATCTCTTTTGGCCGTGACATTTTGTGTTGCGTCTCGGCAATCGGTGTGGTCGAAACGATTACAAGCAAGTAAGGAGTCAGCAGCGCGGTGAGACCGAGCGCGTCGGTCGGTTGCTCCACGTTTCCCAAAGGCAACGGCGAGAATGCAAGAACAGAACTGGACTTCCGCGGCTGGTCTATAGCGCCGGCAGAAGGTGGGTATCTTCCTAAAATTCGGGTGGTCTTCACCGTCCGACCGACAGCCCCCAAACCTCGTGTTGCGAGGTGAGAGAAAGCCATGCCACCTTCATCTGCCGACACCAGCGCAGTGTGGCGCGTTCCCAGAAAGCCTAGATGAAGAACAGATACATCGGAGAGATGGCCATCCGACGACCGGTTTTCAGCTTGTCGTTTGTCGATGGGTGGGATATGGAGGAATGGCTTCGCAGATCTCGCGATTTCCCATGTGAAAATGTTTCCAGAAGCATGGCCGCCGGCAACCGTCGTGTGGTCGGCCGATATCGCAAGAGCCGTAACTGCGCCAGATTCGATTGCTGCACTTTGTCAATACCCCTAGTACTCCGCATTTGATTGAGGGCGCCCTACCTTTTGTACCGGGACCAATGATGGATTTCAGCGTCTGGTGGTAGTCGAAAACTAGAATTAGTCCTTTCGAAGTTCCGATGATAATAGACGCGGCAACGGCCAGACAGGTCGGCCGGCCGAAATTCCGTTTACCAAGCTCTGAGAAAGCCTGGCCGGATATCCTTTTCAGCTTTGTCCACCGAACAACTTCCCATGGCGGCTGCGGTGTGTCTGCTTCATCTTGGTTCTGGAATAGTGGGCTCGAGAGCGACGACTGTCTCGAGTTAGATCCAAGGAAGGCGGGTGAAAGTGCTCTCGGCGAGTCGCGCGGTGAAACTGGGGTCCTGGCAGAGAATCGACGTTCGAAAGGCTGCAATGATGGCGGTCGCTGGCCTCTACCGAACGACGCGAATGACTGAGGGACACTGCTGCCGGGGGAAGAAAGTGCGGAGCCCTAATAGTGTTAGCAGAGCAGCTTGGGAGATGGCAGGAGCAGCGCACTTGTACTGAGGGAGTATCATCCGGTACTGAGATGGAACCCTCTGGGCTCATGGCGCTGAATGAAGCATTCCGGATGGGTAACGACGGCGAAGGGCTCGCGGGTTGCACGTCCTCCTGCGTTTGCTGTTCCTTGACCTTGCCATAGCCGTGGAAGTTGATCCCGTTGGTCCCGTTAGTTCCGTTGGTGGCAGTCCCCGAGTCCACGCGCAGGTCTCTCTGCTCTTCCTCGATGATGTGTCTGAGCTCCGAATCGGCACGCGCCAGATCAGGCGCGGAATCATTGCGCAGGCTGGCCGCGGCTCCGTCAGCGGTCTTGACATCTTGGCTGCCACCGCTGACGTCGCTGTCTCCGTCTGCGGAGCTCATCTGGGTCGCCTTTCGATGCTCATAGCTTCGCCAGCGGGCGTGTGTGGTGGGCGGTTTCCAATGGCTATGGAGGCGGGGTGGAAAGCTGCAATCGGCGGTAACGCGGGCGGTCCGAGTGCGCGCGACTGGCGTTGGTGCCTATCGTGGAGCGGGCGCGTTGGCTGCGGCGCGGGGCGAGACGGACGGCGGGGGCGCGGGGACGGGAACAGGGCTGCAAGGCTGGTGCGACGGGGAGCTTTGCGACTCTGGGCAGACGGCGGTGATGCGTACGGTGGGCTGCTCAGCTTGCCGGAGCTATGAGACTATCGCAGGCATCGATTCGACACCCGGCCGGCGCACGGGCGGGCACGTGCAACGGCGTCCCAGTCGTGCGCGCCTTCCCTGCGTCGTGCTCAGCCACACGCCACAGGCGAATCACCATCCGCCCAGCCGCCAAATGTCGCAGCCAGGTCGTGTCCCGCCTCCGCCCTTGGCTCCCGCCCCTCGATAGATTATCCTCATTTCCTCGGCCAGTCTCTTGTCTCTGCCTCTTCCTCTCTCTCTCTATCCGCTACTCACTCGCTGCTCGTTTGCCTTGTCGCCTCGTTCGCGCGCGCCTGCCGCGCTGCTGCCGGATCCCGAACGCCTCAACGTCCGACAGTTGCTCTCCGTCCCAGACAGTCACTGAAACTCCCTGCGTTCCACGCGCAGCCTCAAGCTGCTTCGTAGCCACATTGCGTGTACAACCACACCTTTGCTCGCCCTCTTCAACCTCGCGTCCTTTATTTCCTTCTCTTTCCTCGTCACTCCAAAAGCCAATTTTTCCAAATCGCCATACACTGAACAAACGCCTTCTACGCCTCACAACCATGCTCCTGCCCCGCCAAGAACCTGCGGGCGACCCGGCCTTCACGAGCGACGACGACTACGTCTATGATTCTTTCTGGTTCTCTCAAGTAAGCTGCGCCGCTGGCAGTAGCAAGGCCGAACTGACAAATGGGCCACCAGACTGGCATAATCATCAAATATGTCATCTTCGGCACCTCCCTGTTCATCTTCTTGGTCTGGTTCATCGGCGGCTACATCCACGCCCAGCGCCGGATGAAGAAGGGCCTCGCGCCTTTGGCCTACCACAAGGTGCGTAGATGGCGCTCGTGATCCTTGAGTTTACTAACACTGTGCAGTGGCTCGTTCCGAGGTATCAGCGCGCGCGCTTTGAACCGCAGCTGCAAGGCGTAGTCTACTACCAGTATCACGGCCAGCAGCCGCAATACTACGCTGCCGGCCAGAACGGCTATCCCATGCAGGGTTACCAGGAGCCTCCGCCACTGTACAACCAGGACATGCCGCCTACCTACCAGCCGCCTCCCGGAGCCTCCAAGGCCGACCCGCAACAACACTACGGCCCTCCGTCGCCGCAGTACGCACCGCCACCGGGACCGCCGCCTTCCGGCTCTCAGGCCCCCCAGGGCACTCAGCAGACGGGTGTTCTCGGCAACGAACCCACCGCCCCAGCGCAGGCGCACTACACGGGGAGCTCGAACCCGTATCGTCTTTAGGCGTTCATGACTACAGTAATGGTTCTCATCAAGTTGTAATACACCGGATAATTTGATTCTGCGGGCAAAGTAGGGAGCTGCACCGCTCACTGGATGAGCGTACTAGCGGCGTTTGACGGAAATACGCTGTACACGTGCTACAGACACATCGATACCAACCAAAGTTGCACGAAATATCACTTGATTTACTTGGGAATTGCATAAGCGGGTGGTCCTACGTATCATAGAGAAATTAATATGAAACCCTCCATCTGCCTCATTCGATTTCCATTGGCTCGACTTCCATGTCGTCGACGGAGCCGTTTGCATCCGTCGACATGGCGTCGGCGTCGGTGTCGGCGTCTTCGACTGCGAAGCCATGTCTACCAGCGTGCTGCAGGATAAGCTTCGTGGAGTCGTTCGATTCAGGTAGCGATGCGGATTTCTGCTCTGCTCTGTGGCGCGCTTCAATGATGGCCTTTCTCACGCTGTCTTTGTCTTCGGGGACGGACAACGAGGCAGGCACGCTGTAGAGCACGAGCTGGTTGTTGGCAGTGCGCTCCAGCTCTTTGCCGTTGCTCACCAAGACGTGTTTGGGTATCTTGTGGAGATGCTTCTCGATGTCGGGGAGGAAGATGGGGTTCTCCTCGTCGGATTCCAGCTCGGCCAGCTCCTCGTCGAGATCGTAGATGTAGACCTTGTCCTTGGTGTCTTCGAGCTGCATCCAATCGTCGTCGCGGGATCGGGGGGCGGGAGTGCGGGAGGAGCTTGGATCGGGAGGCGGTTGGGAGTCGGCGTGGGACGACGATGCGGGGACGGGGATGTAGAGCTTGCCGGAGTTGTCTGGGGCAGCGGGTCAGCGGACGCGGCAGACGCAGCGCGCACGAGGTGGCGGCATACCAATGTTGAGAAGGTTGAAGCGCTTGGACAGGCGCTGCTCGGACTCCAGCGACTCGGCGGCGGCGCGCTTGATGCCGCGATGCGGCTCAGAGTCCGTGGACATTACCTCCGCGTGGGTGGCCATTCCATCACCTCACACTCTCAGCACACGTGCATCTACCAGCCAGCCTCGCTCATCGCATTGTCGGTCGGGGAATGCTGCGACTCCGTGTGGGGGCTGCGTTGGATCGAGTAAGCAGCTTCGTGAGTCACGGCGGGCGAGGGCGATATTTATCACCACTTGGGTCTCGCGCGCAGAAGCTTCTACAAATCCCCGGCACTTCCCACCGCACCACCCGCACCCTCCACCCGGCCGCCAACCCGCCCCCAGGCCGCGTGCCCACCATCCGCTCCGCACCCATCGCTCGCGCCGCCGCGAGACCAGACCGCTCCCTCCGATCACCGCCGTGCCCCGCAGCGCCGACCTCGCTGCAGCCCCGCCGTGCAATGGCTTCAATCGTCGACGAGCAGCCCGAGTGGTCTGCCCAGCGTGTGCGCGACACCTTCCTGGACTACTTCAAGAAGAATGGCCATACCTTCGTGCCCTCGTCGTCGGTCGTGCCGCTGTCGGACCCCACCCTGCTCTTCACCAATGCGGGCATGAACCAGTACAAGTCCATCTTCCTGGGCACCGTCGACCCCAACTCGGACTTTGCCACCCTGAAGCGCGCCGTCAACTCGCAGAAGTGCATTCGCGCCGGTGGCAAGCACAACGACCTGGACGATGTCGGCAAGGACAGCTACCACCACACCTTCTTCGAGATGCTGGGCAACTGGAGTTTCGGCGACTACTTCAAGAAGGAGGCGATTACGTACTCGTGGGAGCTGCTGACCAAGGTCTACGGCCTGGAGCCCGACCGCCTGTACGTGAGCTACTTCGAAGGCGACGAGAGCTTGGGTCTCGAGGCCGACGAGGAGGCGAGGCAGTACTGGAAGGATGTGGGGGTTGCCGACGATCACATTCTGAAGGGCAATGCCAAAGACAACTTCTGGGAGATGGGCGACCAAGGCCCTTGCGGTCCTTGCAGCGAGGTCCACTACGACAGGATAGGCGGCCGCAACGCTGCTCACCTGGTCAACATGGACGACCCCAATGTCCTTGAGATCTGGAACAACGTCTTCATCCAGTACAACCGCGAGGCCGACCGGTCGCTGAAGCCGCTGCCCAACAAGCACGTCGACACCGGCATGGGCTTCGAGCGTCTGGTTTCCGTGCTGCAGAACAAGATGTCCAACTACGACACCGACGTCTTCACCCCGCTGTTCAAGACCATCCAAGAAATCACCGGTGTGAGGGATTACCAGGGCAAGTTCGGCGACGAGGACGCCGACGGCATCGACACTGCTTACCGCGTCGTTGCTGATCACGTTCGTCTGCTTACCTTCGCCATCTCCGACGGCGCCATTCCCGATGCTGTTGGCCGTGGCTATGTTGTCCGCCGTGTCCTGAGGCGAGGCGCCCGCTATGCCCGCAAGTACCTGCACACCGACATTGGAAGCTTTTTCTCCAAGATTGTGCCGAAGCTTGTGGAGCAGGTCGGCGGCATGTTCCCTGAAATCAAGAAGAGGGAGCAGGATGTCAAGGAGATCTTGGACGAGGAGGAGCAGGCGTTTGCCAAGAGCCTGGACCGTGGCGAGGTCATGTTTGACAAATACGCAAAGCAGGTCGAGGCGAGTGGAAGCAAAAAGATTGCCGGAAAGGATGTGTGGAGGTTGTACGACACGTACGGTTTCCCGGAGGATCTGACCCTCATCATGGCTGAGGAGAGGGGTCTCACCATCGACGATGCTGAGGTCAGAGAGGCGCAGGCCATCGCAAAGGAGGCCAGCAAGGGCGCGAAGAAGGCTGGTGCCAACGTGGTCAAGCTGGATGTGCACGCTCTCGGCCACCTTCAGGAGACGAAGGTTGCTCCGACGGATGACTCGTTCAAATTCGCAAAGGACAACATTACTGCCAAGATCAAGGCCATCTTCCACCCCGAGAAGAAGTTCATTAAGAGCACCAGCGAGGCCGGTGAAGGCGAGCAGATCGGTCTGGTCTTGGACAAGACGAACTTCTACGCCGAGCAGGGTGGTCAGGAGTACGATACCGGCAAGATCCTGATTGAGGGTGCCAACGAGGCTGCCTTCGATGTTCAGAACGTCCAGGTCTCAAATGGCTACGTTCTTCACACCGGCTTCCTCAGCTATGGCGCTCTTTCGCTCGAAGATGAGGTCATCTGCGAATATGATGAGCTTCGCCGCAACCCGATCCGCAACAACCACACCGGCACCCACGTGCTGAACTATGCGCTTCGCGAGGTTCTCGGTTCAGATATCGACCAGAAGGGTTCTCTTGTCGCCCCCGAGAAGCTGCGTTTCGACTTCTCGTGGAAGAAGGGCGTCACCGAGGCCGAGATCCAGAAGATCGAGGCCATCTCCAACGGCTACATTCGCGACAACCGCGCCGTGTACATCGAGCCCATCGCCGTTGCCGATGCATACAAGATCCGCGGAGTCCGCGCCATCTTCGGGGAGAAGTACCCCGACCCCGTCCGCGTCGTCTCGATTGGTGCCACGCTCAAGGAGATCATGGCAGACCCCGACAACGAGAAATGGGGGAAGCTCAGCATCGAGTTCTGCGGCGGCACGCACGTGTCCAGCACGGGCGAGATCAAGGAGCTCGTCGTGCTCGAGGAGAACGGCATCGCCAAGGGCATCCGCCGCATCATCGCCGTCACGGGCCAAGGCGCGTACGACGTGCAGCGCGTGGCGGCCGACTTCTCCAAGGAGCTGGAGCGCTTCGAGAAGACGCCGTTCGGGCCGGACAAGGACGCGCTGCAGAAGAAGACGCAGGTGGAGCTGAACGAGCTGTCCATCTCGCTGCTCGACAAGGCCAAGTTCCGCGAACGCTTCGACAAGGTGACCAAGGCGATGGTGGCGGAGCAGAAGAAGCAGAGCAAGGCCGCCAGCAAGAAGGTCGTCGAGGCCATCACCGACTACTTTGCGCAGCACACGGACGCCAAGTTCCTCGTCCAGAAGGTCGAGTACGACCCGCAGCACACAAAGGGCGCCATCGGCGAGGCCATCAAGCACGTCAGCAGCAAGCAGAAGGATAAGACGGTCTACCTCATGGCCGGCGACGTCAAGGACGGCAAGGTCGTGCACAGCTGTTACTTGGGTGATGTAAGTCTTTTCTTTACCCCTAGAAATCTGTATTCGCGCATGTCCGGTCGCTAACACTTGATCGCAGCACTTCGAGACCCAGGGCGCTTCCGCTGCCGAGTGGTCCAACGCCGTGTCCGGAGCCGTCGGCGGCAAGGCTGGTGGCAAGGGCAAGACCTCGGTCGGTCAGGGCACCAACGCGGATAAGTTGGACGAGGGCTTGGAGCTCGCGACGAAGTACTTGGAGAAGTTCCAGATCTAAATGCCGAATATCGAAAAGGAGATCCGAGAGGAAATAAAAAGGGGAAAGGGAATGGAAAGTAGGAAAAGTATTTCCAAGAAAGGTAGATTTTAGTCATGTGAATCACTGCATCGTTGATTGCCGTTAAGCTTGGCCCTTTTCTTTCTTCGGTTTCTTGTGTTTCTGGATACGTTCGAGCGTATCACCTGCCTCTGGAAATTGGATGCCATGAGACTTGGACTATCATATGTGGTTAAAAACCTTTTCATCCATTGCGAGACCTGGGTAAAGCGGACGCAATAGTGGCGATTCATTCGACTACTACAAGTACAAACATGCTATCTGCTCTGTTCTGTTCTGTTACAACAACCCTCCTCCCTTCCAACTCGCCGAGACCCCACCACATGGGATCATCTGCCGTCTCCCCAATCCTTCACCCACTCGACTCCTCCTTCCACACCGAATGAAGCAGCGACAGTAGACGCCCACCCCCACCCCCATCTTTCCCTCTTGTTTCGGACTTCGGTGTCTGTCGACCATTTGTGTTTCATTGTTTTTTTTTCCCTATCATTTGCGAGGGTGATGATGACAAGTGCGTGGATGATCGTCATGAATGAACCTTGGTCGTCTCCCTTTTTATCATCCTTTTTTTTTTCTCTGTCTCTTTTTTTTTTCTCTGCTTAGCACTTCCTGCCGTGGGCAAACGGAGGAGAGGAGAGATAAAGATGTGCGAGAGCCGTTGCATACAGCACAAGCACCACAGTTCCGGACCCCCACAGTAGGTATTCGAGAAGTTTCCTTGTCTCACGTG
Organism: Diplodia intermedia; assembly: GCA_021495925.1. Taxonomy (NCBI): domain Eukaryota; kingdom Fungi; phylum Ascomycota; class Dothideomycetes; order Botryosphaeriales; family Botryosphaeriaceae; genus Diplodia; species Diplodia intermedia. The sequence continues at coordinate 99,401 of JAKEKT010000056.1, read as the reverse complement.
TCGTCTCTCTCTCTCTCTCTCTCCCCTCCCCCCCAATTGGAGGAGAGAGAGAGAGAGAAGAGAGAGAGAAAGAAGGGGGAAAAAAAGTTAATTCTTAACAATTGTATTGGAAAAAAATAAAATAAAATAAAAAAACGAGCTATAAGCACACCATGCTAAACCAGCCACACACACACGCATTTCTACACCAGCACTGCCACAACGACGACGGCCGCCAGATCGCCCATCCCATCCCATCTCCATTGCCAATCCATCAACAACAACAAACTTCCCTCACGCCCACGCCCCCACCAACGCCATCAACCCTCCCCCCGCCACGACCGCCGCGCAAGCCTGGCCCCTCCTCTTCCCCCTGAGCGTCTGATAACTCCCATCGCTCAAAAAGTCCTCAGCCAGCAGCTCGACGAGGCCCGCGAACAGCAGAAGGCCGCTGCTGACGGCGTTCATGAGGCCGACCGTCAGCAGACCCGTCTGGCTCTCTGGGTCGTACAGGCCGTGGATGCCGAGGCCGATGGCCTGGCCGAGGGGGGTCGTGGTGCCGTACGCGAGGGCCATGAGCCAGGGCTTGGGCGAGCGGGGCGGGAACGCGAGCGCGGCGATGCGCGACCCGAGCGCGAGGCCCTCGAACGTCTGGTGGAACGAGATGGCGACGAGGAGGACGAGGAAGGGCGGCCCTGTGGCGACCGAGATGGCCATGCCGATGAAGACTGAGTGGAAGAGGATGCCCGCTTCGAGCAGGAGGCATTGGAGGAGCTGCTTGCGCTGCTGCTGGTCCGGCGTGAGGGCGGAGTGGGGGCTGTGTGTCGTGGGTGGCTGGGGCGTGCCGAGGGAGTCGCTACTTTGGCGGTTGGAGGAGCGATATTTTTGCGAGGGCGCGCCGTTGAGGAGGCCCGAGGCGTCGGTGGTGGACGAGGTTCCTCCGGCGTAATCGTCGAGCTCTGGGAGCTCGAGGTCCGAGTCGGAGTCGCTGTCGGCGCCGTGGTGGATCGGCTTCGTCTGGGCCTCTTCGTCGTCGAGCGGGAGACGGCTGTGGCCCGGCGACGGGGTGGGCGGAGGGATCGAGGGCGAGACGCCGGAAACCAGGTTGTCCGTCTCGGCGTAGTCGTCCAGCACGATGTCCGGCGGACGGTGGGCGGCGTCCGGCCGTAGGCTGCCCTGCTTGAAGCGGTTGAAACTCGCGTTGCGCCCGTGGCTGCGCGGCCGGCCATTGCCCAGCTCGTAGTCTTCGTGTCCGCGCGAGTGGTGGCCGTGTGTCTCTCCTCCGCCCAGCGTGTCGTAATCGCTGCCGTGCACATGGCCCGCTCCCCTGCTCGCGAAGAACATCTCTATCCCAACCACCACGAATACAGCCGTCATGGCGATCAGCCCGGCCATTGCCGGGTATCCCTCGTTCCAAAAAGCCGGTAGACATGGGTCCGTTAGCGAGGTGAAGGCCGTGGGTAGCAGGTGTACGAATGCCGTCGCAATCAGCACGCCGGTGCCGAAGTGTCTCGAGAGGAACAAAAAGTGGTGTGGGACGGGGAGGCGCGGGAATCGGCGGACGATGATGGGGAAGGCGCAAGCTGTGGAAAATTAATCGTCAGTTAGCATTGCAATTTACAGTCGGCCGGGTGAGCGGGGGAGGGGTGGAGCGGACAGTTGGAAGCCCTCGCCCTGAAAGCCGTCCTGCCTGCCCCTCATCCTGCTCCCCAAGCCCCCAACGCCATTGTTCTTGGGAAGATTGTTTTACCTCCGGTGCTCAGCACCAGGATCAACACCAGCGCGAAGACGTGCAGCGGCGTGTTGTACTCGCCCTTCGTCTTGCTCCCGCACGCCGGCCGCGACCCGTCCGCGGTCGGCATCGACTGCTTCATGCCGCCGTGTCTCCGTTGGAGCTCAGCGTGGAGCAGCGCGGTGGGGATGTCGGTCCATGATGCTCCGGGCGATATGCCTGCGCGGGGTTGCATGAGTCGTTAGCCATGGCTCGCGCAAGTCGGAAGATGGGGTTCGTTGCGGTGAGGGGAGCGGGAAAGAGGAGGTGGTGGCTGCAGGGTCTTGGAGGTCGCAGAGGCCTAATTCAGAGTTCCGGGTGGGATTTACCTCTTGCATTCAACGCACTGTCGTCATATGCGTTCATGGCTCACGGACGACAGCCGTGTGCTTGCCGCCGCCGGTGCAATTGCTTCTTTGCCCTCTTTCTCTTCGTGGGTATACCAAGGGCGCGCCGGGAAATGAGTGCAAGCCGTCTCAAACCATGGCGTGCGCACGCTAGGGAGAGACAAGGGATTGTGTTGGCACAAAAAAAAGAAAAGAGAAAAAAGGGTTCTGGAAGGGAGAGCGGATGCGCGCGTTGAACGCACGACGTAACGCGCGGAAACCCCCGGCGTCCGGCAGACCGCCGGGCCGCCGAGCAGATCCCCAAACCCTGCCACCTGGTGTTCCAGAAGCTTGGCGAGCACTCCTTCCACGAATTAAGGGGCTTTGTCGGCGTGGGGCTAAGCACCATCTCTACACAGTATTGTCTTCTCTATCTACGATAAACACTCCAGACGCTACGAACGAGCAACGAGGAATCAATTCCATTCCGTTCATCATTGATTCAATCGCTGTCGCTATCGTCGACCACCCTTCTCCTCTTCCCCGCTTGACGGACAATCGGCTCGGCCACCTCATCCTCCTCGTCATCATCGCTGTCCGCCACCACGGCATCGCCGCGATGCCCGCCCGTCGGACACGTCTTCTTCTTCCCGACCAACTGACCGATATCAGGAAACTCGTCGTCGTCCGAGTCCCCCGGCTCCCTCTGATCAGAAGACGTGAACAGCTTCGTGCGTTTAGTCGTCGCCCTGATAGAGGGCAGCGAAGAGCTGAACACCTCGACGGCCTCGGCGTCGTCGGCGATGAACTCGGCCAATTCCGAGTCGGGCAGCTCGTCGTCGTCCTCCATCTCGTCCCCGCCTTCCGTGTCTTGCGTGCCCAGGTCGATGGCCTGCGACCTGAACCGCATCCGCGGGTCCGTCGGCGGCGGGCTGCTGCTCCCTCCCTCTCCGACCTCGTCCATGATCCGCCTGTTGTGTGCTTGCTCACGTGTCGTCCCCATGCGATACCCCATCTCCTCGTCGTCGCGCTCCGTCTCCTCTCCCGAAACCTCGTCTGCTGACGGCCCTTCGTCGATGTCGGACATGTGCAAGCCGTCTCTGAACTTTTTCTCGACTTCTTTGGCTCCACTACCTTCTATGGCGTGCATTCGGTTGACCATCTTGACAAAGCTCGTGGTGACTCGACTGTGTGTCGAAACATACTTGGTCCGTCCGCTCCGTCGCTGTCGCTCTGGATGTAAAGTCAGTGCCGGCGGCGCGATTTCTCGGTCGTCATCTGCATCGTGAATGCTCTGGTAGAACCTCTGCAGCTGCTTCTCCTCATGGCTACTGAGGAACGTCTCCTCGGCCGGAACCGGAGGCTCCACTTCCTCGACGACTGGCGCTTTCTTCGTCCTTTTCTTTGCGCGAGGCTTGCCTTCACTATCGGAATCGCCGTTCAGACCGGCAGCTGAAATAAAGCCTGTAATCACGCCATCCGGCATCTGAAACTTCTTTGCTGGCCGCTTGGTCTTCCTACCCTTCCCCGCCCGGGGCATGGGCAGATTGGGCTGTGAGTTTTCAATCGGGATCTCTATATGCTTCATCTCCACTGTCGGTTCGATTCCCCTCGGTACAATCCTTCTGGCCAGATCCGTGTGGAACTTGAACTCGCTGCCATTGGAGATTTTCTCCTGCATCCTTTCGTATGCGTCCTTGGCTTTGAACGCATCGTTCTCTTCTTTGCCCTCCATCTGCAGCAACAAAATCTTCCCTTTGCGCTTTCGACCCGTACGGCCCATTCGTTGCAGCATGCGGATCGGTGAGGCCTTTTGGTCGTAGCAGACGATGAGGTCAACCTCCCCGATGTCCAAACCTTCCTCTCCGATGGACGTTGCAACAAGCGTATTGTAGACGCCCGCCTTGAATTGCCTCACGACCTCTTCTTGCCGCCGTTGGTCCATGGCTTCCGAAGTCTTAGTGGCTGCTTGCCCTACGAAAACGTGGGGCCGGATCATGGGCTCATTCAGCTTGAGCACCCGAACGATGTCCTCTGCGCTATCTCTCCAGTGCGCAAAGACCATGACTTTGGTGTGCGACCCCTCAGGTCCCTCTCCTGCATCCAGGAAATGGTTGAGCACATGTTCGCGGAGGTGCTCGAGTTTCGGATGCCCGATGTAGTCAGGCTTTGCAGTCCAGTCCCTGAGTAGTTTCATTAGTTTCTCAAAATTCGGGTTATTTGTGATTTCTTTCTTCCATTTGGTCGTCGCATCGGTCTTGTAATCGCAAAGAATGCGGTAGAATGGACGAAGGCCGTGAAACTTGAGCACATCTATCCCTCGACCCAGGCTCATGAGAGCTTGGAATATCGAACTGATCATGCCTTTGACGGGTTGTGACGCTTTCCTACCAGCATCTGACCTCGCCCAGCTGGCTCTTGCTTGGTTGAGACCGAATTGGCTGATAATCAACGGATCTTTGGACCAGTACGCATTTTGCTGGTTCAGCTTGTCCAACACGGGCTGTACGGCCTTACAAAAGAGGTCCTTGGCCACAAGCAAGTCCTTGTTATCTCTCAGGACTTTCTTCTCAACTTCGCGCTTGTGTATAAAGGGTTGGATGTCGATGGAATTCTCCATTCGAATCTCGACGCGAGAGATCTCCAGCCCGTCAATAACCTTTTGAACCGTCTCGACGTCGGCGCCAGGTGTTGCAGTCAGAGCAAGAACTCGGAAACTTTGGTTGAACCGTCGGACAAACTTGACAATCTCGACGTACGCGTAAGCGCCCGTTGCTCTGTGTGCTTCGTCCACAACGAGCAGTGCGATCTTCTTCGCATCACAGTATCCGGTCTTCAAATCATTGATCATAGTCTGCGGAGTCATGAAGAAAACTCTTTTTGTCTTCCACTCCTCTGCTCGAAGGCCGGGATCGACTTCACCAGTCAGCATAGTCGTCTGCGAGCGGCGGATACCGGCAATCCCTAGGCATGCGTCAATCTGTTGGGCTACCAGAGGCTTGGTTGGAGCAACGAAAACAATCTGTGCCTCAGTGGTCCAGCGCAGGAAATTTAGCATGATTGTAGCCGCGATGAAGGTTTTCCCCAGACCTGTCGGCAGCGCAACGAGAAGATTGTGGTACAACCCGCGGCGGACAATGTTGAATTGATAGTCTCGAATACTGCCAAGGTTCGTGGGATACACCCAGGTCTTCATAGCTTCCAGGTCTATTTTGTGATGAGTCGGCGGCTCGTCCTTGCTGGCGGCGGGCCAGTTCTGGCGCTTGTTGATTTGTGACGGGGGCACAGCGGCGGAGCCACCATATAGAGTCGTCTGTCTTAGACCGTTGAGGGGAGCAGCAAGTCGTTGCGGCCCAGCGGGCGTCCGATTATCTTGCGATGAAACCATGATAGCCTGGTCCTGAGCCCTACCGGCTCGCTGAAACCCTGGAGAAGTCATTGATGATATTGAGAATGCGTCGGAAGGGAGATCGAGAAGCTCTTGGTCAATTTCGTTGACAGTGCCGTTCCTGTTTACCAACAACGTCAACGGAAGCTTCATAGGGTTTGAAGAGACTTACAAGTTTTGTGCAGAATACGTCGCAGGCTTACTGGCCGCAGGAGGACCCTGCGACACCAGACGCTGGAAGATAGACTCGTCGATATCGTCCAGGTCGTCATCGTCGAATTCGTCACCATCTGGGGCGGCAAATGGAGTTGGTTGAGCCACCGGACCTGTATTGGGTCTTGCTGGGCTCGGTGGAGAGCTGGGGAAGTCCTCCACATCTGCTGCATCAATCGGGGAAACATTGTCATCGATGGTGGGGTGCTGCGCAGCCTCAACAGAGTCGGGATAGGCAACCGCACCGTCATTGGAGTGCGTTGTCGGTATTACGGCGCTTGGTGGTGAGCTTGAAAAATCGGCTGGATCCAGCTCCATGTCTGCTTGAAAGTTTGGTGCGACAGATCGAGACGGGACTTGCGCATGTGCTTCTTCAGAACTTAGGTTAGGAACTACCTCACGCGCAATTTCAGGAAGTTCTGGCAAGGGCGACCCCGGTGGAGCTGTTGGAGGGCTTCTTCGAGGTGCTTGGATCCGAGGGGATCCTGGGGAGCTGAAAGGTGAGCTGTGGAATGGCCCATTATGCTTAGGGCTTCGTTGAAGAGCCTTTGGCGTATCATGTGGAGTTTTCACGGGTTGAGCGTCATGTTGCTTTTGGTTCTGGGGTCGTTGCTGCGCATGATGAGGGATGACAGGGGGAACTCGGCTACTCGAGTGAGCAGGAGGAGGCGGAGGAGCGGGAGGTTTGTAGAAGACAGGAGGTCTCGGTGGTGGCTTTTCGTCCTTTGGCTTTTGCCAGATGGCACCTCGAAGCATCCACGGGGGACTAGCATCATCCTGTGGGAGCTGCGTCAAGAATATTTCTTGTAAATCTCTCTCAGCGGGTTCGTAAGCCTTGTTCTTTTGCTTTTTGCCCGGTCTCTCTGGTGAATCCTCATCTTCATCCTCGTCGATGCGCTTGCGGGCCTGTCGCTTCGGCTTCTTGGCTGAGGGTTCGCCGTCGTCTTCGGGGACGGCACTCTTCCGCGGCCTTCCTTTGGGCTTCTTGGGCGGCGGGCTGTCTTTGTGCTGCGGGTCGGCGGATTTTCTCGTACTCGCATTCCGCTTCTTTGCCGCCTTTGGCTCGGGAGGGGGCGGCGCATTCTCGCCGTCGCTGCTGTCAAGCACGGTGAAGGTCCGTTTCTTCCTGGGTGGCATGATGGCCACCGCAAGTGCAGAGTCTGCCGCACGGATGCTATAGCAGCAGGAGGCGGAGATCAGACACGACGTTTCGGCGATGGATTGACGTTGCTGGTGGCGCCTGCCTGGTGCGGCGAGTCATTAAACGCCTCAGGCCGACTACGTTTCACCGCACATCCGGCCGCTCTTGGCACATGGCGAGGGCAAGGGGCGCGCAGTCGGGCGGCAGCTCCCACGGCGGTGGTGTGCGCGTGGATAGGAGGGTGTCTGGTGACGGGGTGAAGTAGGCGGCAGCTGACTTGGCGAGGGCGCGTCGACGGGCGTGTTTGGGTGCCGGACGCGTCTCGGACTCGGGTGCCCTAGAGCGACCAGATCAGCCGGCGCCGAGAGGCGCTAGTCGGGGTGCATGCACGTTTGAAATGAATACGGGCCTAGCCGGAATCTGCGAGAAACAGAGTGCCCGAAGCATAAATATAGCTAACCCCAGATTTTCCGTGCCGCCAATCCTACTGCCCACGCGCCCTCTCCTATTTAACGCTCTGCCGTTGCTGCCACTGTCTTTGCCCGCTACCGCCGCTCGTCCTTCGCTTTCTGCCGCGTCAACATTCGCTTCCAACTCCAACACTACTATCGTTGTTAATCACCCAACCCGCCAACACTAAACAACATGCGTTTCTCCACCGCTATTGTCACCGGCCTCTGCGCCGTCCTCGCCACGGCTGCGTCTGACAGCGCCACCACCACCTCCGCCTCGCTCTCTCCCACTGCTTCTTGCCTGGCCACGTGCAAGGACGGCGATGTGACGTGCGCTGCCCAGTGCGTTGGCACTGCCCACCCCGACGAGACCAACATGAACGACACCACCGAGTGCATGGCCAAGTGCGACCAGGGCGACGGTTCTGCCGCTGCTGCCACCAAGTTCGCGAACTGCGAGCAGGCCTGCATCTCGTCCTACTTCCCCATTGGCAGCGCTACCGCCGGCTCCGGCTCGGGTAGCAACTCTGCTGCTTCGGCCTCGGCCACCTCCACTGGCTCCTCTGGCTCCAGCTCTGCCTCCGGTTCTTCGGGCTCCTCTGGTTCTGGTTCCGCTTCCGGCACTGCTGCCCAGACCGGTATGTTTGGACACGGTCATGACCCGGAAAGTGCAATGGCTAAACTAGTGCAACAGGCTCCTCTACCGCTAGCGGTTCTGCTGCGTCATCTTCCTCGTCTGACAGCGCTGCCACCAGCAACATCCAGCTCGGCATCTCGGCTGCTGGTGCCGCCGGTATCTTCCTTGTCGCTCTTGCTCTGTAAGGGATCAGTCATTGAACACTGGTGGGACGCGGACGAATTGAACGGATGACGATCTGGGATGGGGACGAAGGAAATTGGAAAACATGCATCGTCTTAATTAGTGGCTCTTCTTGTATAATATTGCATACCCAACACTACCAAACACTTTAATGATGGACATGATTGTTGTGGTCGGTGTTGCTCTGCCATGTCTTGTGTGACATCAAGCGTACTGCCAGCATTCCTGGCCGGTGATTTCGGCCTAGTGTGTAGCACGCGAGCGTGTCTTCAGGCCCGCGTGGGTGTGGTGCCGCGAAAGTCAGCGTGCGGTTGCGGAGCTCGAGCTGGTGCTCCATAGCCGAGTCAGGTAGCGCGCCGATCCCCCCCATGCGAGCTCACGGCGGGCGTCCCGCACCACGACAACAACACCCCGCTACAGCTCCCAACCGACCCGAATTCCTGCACCATGTCTTCCGCCGACCCTTTCGATAGCGCCCTGTCAGTCTCGCTCGCTTGCTGCCCCCGCCCCCGCACGACGAGCGCACTAACCCCCGCCGCGCCAGGGACCTCCTCCGCCGCCTGAACCCCAAGGACACGGCCACGAACGTCGACCGCCTCTGCCAGCTCGCCCCCTCGCTGACCGAAGACCTGCTCGAGTCCGTCGACGTGCCGCTCGCCGTCAAGCGCTGCACCAAGACCAAGCGTGACTTCCTGTGCTGCGACTACAACCGCGATGGCGACAGCTGGCGGAGTCCGTGGAGCAATGAGTTCGAGCCCCCGCTGGAGGACGGTGAGGGCGTCGTGCCCAGCGAGCGCGTGAGGAAGATGGAGCTCAAGGCCAACGAAGCCTTTGACGTCTACCGGGAGCTGTGAGTCGCAATCTGCACGCATTCGGGGGCCGCAGTGGACCTGGCGACGGTCAATGATGGGCTGACGTTGCATGCTATGCAGGTACTACGAAGGTGGAATCTCGAGCGTGTACCTGTGGGACATGGAGGACGGCTTTGCTGGCTGTGTGCTGCTGAAGAAGTGTACGTTTTGCATTGGCTGACGTGGGCAACTGCTGACGACGATACGTAGCCGTCTCGCCATCCAGCAAGACCACGGGCGGATGGGACAGCATACACGTCTTCGAGGCGCTTGACCGTGCTCGCACTGCCCACTACAAGCTCACCAGCACCGTCATCCTCAACCTCGGCACCGATGGCAATGATCTTGGATCGTTGGACCTCAGTGGGAACATGGTTCGCCAGGTCGAACAGGATATGCCTGTGGACGACGACACGTCGCACGTTGCCAACATTGGCAAGATGGTGGAGGATATGGAGCTGAAGATGCGCAACTTGCTGCGTAAGTCCAATGTCGACGATGTTGTATGCCATCACTTTGGCTGACCCTTTACAGAGGAGGTCTACTTCGGCAAGGCCAAGGACGTTGTCGGCGATCTTCGGAGTGAGTCTTCCTTGTCCAGTAGCAGGCGGCGCGCATCAGCTCACCCTTCTCTTCTAGGCATTGCTTCTTTGAGTGAAACGAACCGCGACAGAGCCACGCACAAGGAGATGATCAGCAGCATGGGCGGTGGCCGGTAAAAGGGATCTGGGTGCCCTTGGGCTCCACATAAGAAGACGCTGGAAAAGCAAAGCGAGCGTGCAGCAACTTTGCGTGGATTGGCTGATGCACTGCATAGGAACTATTACTTTTTGTGCGCAGGTCCAAAATGGGCGCGAATTCATGCCCGACGTGCAAGTGCATAAGCGCTGTCCTAGCACGGCCCTTTTCCATGAGACATGGGCCCACCGTTGTTTTAATCCAACCGATTGCGCCAAGATCCAATTGCAGCTGAACGCCAGAGGAAAAGCCAGCCGCCCGCAGAAAAACTAGAGCGGATTGATTGTGATCACGTGTTGGCTGTAGCCGAAGCGGAAGGATCTCTGACAAATGCCGATTCCCCTCTCGTCTCGACCTTCGCCTTTCCTCCCCATCGTCTCGTAACGCGTGATATGCCGCCAGCATCCGCCACGTCGCATCGAAAGCAGCCTTGCAACGGGTGCAGGTCGCGGAAGAAAAGGTGTGACGTACGTCCCGTGCTCCTTTCTCGATGCTCTACGCCTATTGGTCTCATTATTATTTCATTTCCCCTTTGCTCCGAACCCTGTCATCATCGATGAGCCGCCTGACCCTTTGTTCCATGTTGACACCATCATTTCCCCACAGACGGCACGTCCCGCTTGCTCGAATTGCCGCAAATGGGGGATTCCATGTGATTACACAAACCGTACTTACGCAGCGGAGAGGGCATTCGCCTTTGGCTCCACCAACGAATACTTTGACCAGAGCAGTTGGACCTTTCCCTTCCAGGACTCTGTGCCTGCAGTCAACCCTCCGTGGCAAGTGGACCAAGGTTCAGCTCAGAATAATGCTCTTACCATACCAGACATCTTCTCCGGGCTAGACACGGATTTGTCCTCGGAGGTCTCGTCGATGATACCGGAAACAAGAGGACATGTAACAAATTCTGCAGGAGTGGATTTCGCCGCTCTCATTCATTGTAGTATCGAAGCACCGGATCTGAACAAAACCCAAGCTTCCGACTCCGGGTCAGGAAGTCTTACAGATACTTGTCCAAAGAACGATCTTCCACCCGAACCGTTGTTACTGGAACTGGTGCACATCTACTTTGCCCACCATCAAATCTTCCTGCCTTTTCTTCACAAAAGCCGTTACGTACAGAAAGTCGAGCGCTTCCGGCGCGAGAGTCCGAGCCGTCAAGAATCCGCATTGCTGTACGCTGTGATTGCAATAGCAGCCGTATCCCATCCGGATGCTGCAGTCCGAGACCATCGACTTGAGTGGTTTACCAAGTCCAAACAATTAAGCGAAAATACCGAGAAGAGGTATCCGTCGCTGCAAGAGATCCAAGCGAGTCTTTGTATCTGCATACTTGCATGGACCACGGGCGACTATCCTCTTTGCTGGTTGTCGATCGGAACAGCCTGGCGACAGGCAGTCACCCTGGGGCTGAACCGTGTCGATGGCGATCAGTACAGCATTGTCCAGGAAGGCGGCCTTCCTAAATGCGCGCTGGAGAAGGAGGAGCAGCGGCGAACAATATGGACGTTGTTTTTGATGGACCGCGGCATGGCGTTCCCTTGCGGCTGGCCACACGCCATCGATGACAGGCAGTTCATGGTGAATTTGCCAGTCGATGAAGATGTGTTCCAAAGTGCCGATGAAAAGGTGGGGCTGCAATCACTTATTGAAGGAATCGCATGTTGACCCCGGATATAGACACCAGTTTTGAATAGTACAATGCCTTTCAGCCGCAACCTACGGAAGATGATCACATCCACTCCGACTGAGGCTAGCCCAACATCATTCCAGGCCATACTGAAAGCTTATGTCCTATTGGGTCGTGTTACCGAACACGTGCACTCAATGGAAGCTTCTTCCGACCCAGAGGAACATTTCAGCGAATTCCAGCAGCTAGACACGGAGCTCAGCCGATTCAAACTGAGCCTTCCAAGAACCACCACAACGATACGATCGTCGTCATCCGTCAAAGAAGCAACCCACGCATTCTGGTTGAATGCCATTACAAGCATTCTAATAGTCCTGCTCCACCATCGGGCCGCGCGTGGGCCTCCACAACCGTCGTCGGCCATTCAAACCCCGGTCTCTGAAAGCCATGGTAGCATCGAGGGCTTCGAATACTGCATCGCAGCCACCGAGAACCTCTCCCGAATGATCCAAGACGCGACGAGGATCTCAATCGACGCCCTGATCAACCCGCACATCGGCTCCTCCCTCTACGGCTGCGGCAGGACGCTCGCCCTCCACTACGCTGCGAGCGAAAGGAAGAGCGAGAAGGTCAGATCGGACATTGACATGTATCTGCTGTTGTTCGATCGCATAGCGGACGTTTATCCGACCCTGGGCACCAAGTTCGGGAATGGGATGAGGTACACCCTCGCGCAAGCGCCCGAGGTCGCCTGCGAGATAAAGGCGGACGGCGCGAGGGGCATGTTGACCAAGTGTGGTGACTGGGCCGGATCGGATCCGCAGGCTACGCTGCAGAACCTCACTGCGGCGTTTTCTCGCGGTGAATGACGAACTGTTTTCACGGCATGTGTGGGAAGAGACTTGGGTTCAATCAGTCCAGCATTGCAGTGTGGGACCAAGGTCAGTGGACGCATCCAAATGAATGTGTCAACAACAAATCCACGAGGAAAAAGCCATCACGACAGAAAACTTCGATTTGCTCCTACCCAATCACCATACACAACACGATCGGAGAACCAAAACGGGCCCAGAAACACACACACTTACACACACCAGCCTCCCCTCCCCCCCCTCAAGTCAAAAGCGTGCCCCCATTCGACTCGACAATCGCGCCCGCCGCAAAATGATCCTTCATCAAATACACATACGCCTCAGCCGTATCCTCCGGGCGCCCGACCCGCCCCACCGTCGACCTCTCCGCAAACCGCCTCCTCATCGCCTCCCTCCCCGCCTCCCCCGGCACCGACGCCCCCCACAACGGCGTCTCCACCGCCCCCGGCTCCACCAGGTTCACCCGCAGCGGCGCCAGCTCGACCGCCAGCCCGCGCATCGCGCCCTGCAGCGCCGCCCCGTACGCCGCCGCCACCGTCCAGCCGCCGCCGGGCGACGGCCGGCGGGCGTTGACGCCGCCGGTTAGAGTTAGGGATGATGAGGCCGCCCCCGCCGCCGCGTAGGCGGGGAGTATCTTGGCGAGCAGCAGCGCGCCGACGAAGCGCACCGCGCCGCCCGCGTGGATCGCCGCCGCGGTCAGCTGCGCTAATGGCGTCAGGGCGAGCGCGTCGCCCGCCGTGTACGCGACGTGGTCGATGCGGCCGTTGCCGTTGCCCGCGACGGTGGCGGCGAGGAGGGCGCGCAGGTTGGCTTCGACGGATGCGCCGTCGGTCGAGAGGTCGCAGGTGTACCCGCTGACGCGCGAGTGGTCGGCTTCCGACGGGAGGGCGCCGCGCAGGTGGGAGAGTGCGGCAGAGAGCTTGGTTGGGTTGGAGCCCGAGATGGTGACGTGGGCTGCGGACTGGGCGAGGGCTTCGGCCGCGACGGCGAGCCCGATGCCGCTGGTGCCGCCGATGACGAGGACGGTTTGGGTGGAGAGCTTGGGGTTGGGGGGCATGGTGGTCGTGGTTGGTGGTTGGTGGCTGTTTTTCGTTTTCTTCTTCTTCTTCTTCTTCTTTGTTCTGCCTTGAACGTTTGGTTGGCTGGGAGAGAGAGAGATGGTGTGGAAAGAGGTTGGCGTTGGTGGTTCGCTGTCTGGTTTCGATGCTTTCTTTTTTCCCTGCCTATTGCTGCTGTTCTTCTTCTTGTTTTACCAGGTAGACGATCAAGGACTCATGGCCAAACTTATATATACCCTACCTACCTACCTACCCACTACTCTCATCTCCCTCCCGCGGCTTATCCCCGATCACAACTGATCCTCTCCGCCGCCGCCGCCACCGCCGCCGCCGCCGCTTGTCGGCGACACAAAAAAAAAGCCAAGGAACAAGAATCCTTCCTTCCTCCTTCACACAGCACTACTACCACCGGTCCAGACGTCGAGAAAGCAGGAAGGAAACGGGAACACACCAGCTTCCCCGCGCGCGCGCAGGCGCTGTCGGCGACGCTAAACCCAAACAGGCAATTCGGCGGGCCGCTCGTGCATACATATAGAGGTCCTGCTTTTAGCGTCGCCGCCCGCCCGCCGCCGCCGCCGCCGCCGCCGTTGTCAGTAACTGTTACCTACATAGGCGAGTGGATTTGGAGTCGGGGATATCAGTCTCCGCCGACTGTAGGACGTGGTGGGCCTGAAAAGGAAACAAAAACTTACGTACGCCCACGTGCACCTCTGGCGCCGAAACGAATTAAGCGCCATGCACGCGTGTGTAATCTGCGCCTGCGTTTAGCCTCTCTCTCTCTCTCTCCTCGTCCCTGAGAACTGCGTTGTTGCCATCGCCGTCGCCGCCGTCGCCGCCGTCGCCGTCGTCGTGGTCGTGAGAGCAGGCATGCGTTATTGGAATGCGGTGCAATGAAAATGCCGTACCACACACACCGAAACGAGAGGCGGCGGCTGTACAACGTCGGGAAAGGGGTGCGTGCACATTGATTTTCAGGTTCTGTCTTTTTTCTATTACGTTTATATTCTCGCACCGTGTGTCAAAAAGAAAGGTAGACAGAAAAAGAGAGAGGGAAAAAAAAACCGAAAGATGTGAGGAGGTTAGAGATCTAGACAAGACGGCGGAAGAAGTAGAGACCGGCTAAGCCTTATTAGCCCCTCGTTAGTTCTGGAGATGTCTCTAGGTACACGAAACCGTCGTGACGCACGTTAAATGCGGTCTTACCACTAGTAAACAAGATTCACAATAGAGAAAGACATTCAGAGTTTCAACACTAAAAAGCTTAACCTACAAGAAGCACCACCACTGAAACAACCAAGCATCCTCACCCGAACCAAGACAGAGAGACAGCCAAGATATGCCGTCACACATACACCCCCAGAACACAACTGAATCATTCCAACACCTAGAAATGCAGTGAAAGACGATGACAACAAGAGTTTTAAAACTATCGAACCCCCCCTATTATCCATCCCTTCCATTTCCGAGTTCCAACACGCTGAATCCCCACCCACAAGCCCATCAATCGCTGTGATATACAACAACAACAAAAACAGCTCAAAAATAGGAAGGCAAGAAGATAAAGAGTCAAGACACACAAAACGCCAAATGCCCATTTTTGTTTCCCATCGCCAACGCTTCCCACTTTGTGTGTGGTGTGATGATGTGAAAGATGCTGATGACAAAATGCTGCGCCCCAAGAAATGCTCTTCCACAAAAGCCATAATGCCTCTAGCCATCAACCTGAAAGGGCCCCGAGAAACAAAACATGATTAGAGCGACCAAAAAAGAAGTAGATCGATGCATCGATGCAATGCTTTCCCTTACATGCTCGATAATGACAACCGCGCTGATGATAGATGCAGCGTGAAAGAGATGATGGAATCCACCCACTTCCAAATGCACAAAAGACGCCGGAACCAATATGCTCAAACGTCATCGCCGTGCCATTAGACCGCTCCTTGCTCGTCCCCGCTCCTGGGTGTGTTGGTATGGTTAAGCCTCGCTCAACCTCTTCTGGGTGATTTGCCAGCCTGCTTCTGATCCCAGGCAGCGCCGTAGGGCTGCGGGGTGAGTCTCTGCTGGCTGGGTTGCTGTTGCATCATGGGCATACCACCCATGTATCCCTGCTGCGGCTGTTGCTGTTGTTGTTGCTGGGGGAAATAATTGCCCTGCATCTGAAAGTTCGCACCGGGGGTAGGAGTCCCCATCGCCATGCCGTAGTTCTGCACGGGCATTTGCATGCCTTGCATGCCCAACCCCATCTGCATCTGGTTCTGTTGCATGTGCTGCGCTTGCATCATTTGCATTTGTTGTTGCTGACGTATCATCGCAGCTTGCTGCTCCTGCTGGATCCTCAAGTTTTCACGCTCGGCGCGTCGCTGTGCGTCGCGCTCAGCCCGCGCCGCCTCGGCCTGAGCCTGGTGCTGACGGGCGACAATGGCCTGCTGCACCAGGGCGCTGCGACTGCCCTTCTTGAAATCATCCTTCTCCCTCTGCCGGGCTGCAATGGCGCCCACGAGGCCAGATTGCTTCTCGGGTTCAGCCTGAGCTTTGGGCTTCGCCATGTTGATGAGCGGGGTGCCAGTGAGGCGAGCAACATGTTCTTGCTCGCGAGCGGAGAGCTGGGCAGACTCGGCGGTATTGATGAGACCAGCGGGTTGCGCGTTCAGCATCGCATTTGGACCCCGCGAGTTAGGACGGGCAGGCGGATGCATGGAAGTGTCCAAGGCTGCTGACGCTCCACGAGAGTGGTAGCGAGATGGCTGGTGACTATCATTGAGCAGCGCAGATGCATTCCGCGAATGGGGGCGGTTGCTTTCACGCTCCTTGGGGGGTGTTTTCTGGTGGAGCTGTGACCAATCTCCGGATTGATTCCGGCTAATAGTTGGGGTCTTGCTCTCAGGCCCAAGAAGGTTGGGGGTGGACTGGTTCCGTCCGTGAGAGAAGATGGGCGATACACTCGAGCCGGCACGCTGCTGGACCCATTCCTCGGGCGTCAGGCTCAAGCGATAGCCCGGGCTTGCGCTGCGGCGACCCGAAGTTGGCTGCCAGAGTGCGCTCCGGCGGCCGTCTTCGCCATCCAGGTTTGACTGCGGCGACTTCGAGTTCGCGCGGCGATGTCCTGGCGTGTTTGGGCTACTCCTACCGAAGTAGCCTTCCTGCAACATGTCACCCGCAGTGCCAGGACGAGGCGTGTGCGGGTTCGAAAAGTCAGTAGCAGATAAACGATCCCTCGACTTCGATCTTGAGTGGCCGTCCTGGGTGATGGTGCCACTGGTTCCCGGGCGGACCGAGTTGGGGTCCGTCTTGGTCAAATCGTAGGTCGGACCAAAATCAATGGTAGGAAGGTCCATATTCTCAGTCGGCTTTGCGTCCTCTTTGTAGCGTGCGTCGCCAACGACGACTTCTTCGTGCGCTGGCGGCGGTGGGGGAATGTCGCCAACGGTCTTCAAGCGCCCGACCCGAGGTCTCTCAATTGACGGTCTCGACTGTTTCGTGCTCACACTCTTGACGCTGGCGTAGTCGGGCGTGCCAGTCGACTCGTCATCATAGACGCTGCTGGACATAGTCTGCGTTCGCTCAGCTTCATCCTGAGCGGCCAGCTGATTGAGAATCATGTCAGGATTAATCATATCTCTTCGAAAACTGTCAAGACTCGAATTTGAAGGAGACTTAGGAATGGCGGGGTTGTCCGCCGAAAGGGGAGTGCTTAACCGACCTGGAACTGGCTTCCGCTGAATGCTATGTCTAGCAGAGAGACCTCCGGGAGACTGCGATCCTGGAGAAGTGCGGTCGTATTGCCCGCCTTGGTTAGCGGCGGCCATTACGCCCTGATGAGGAAAGTAGTCCTGAGGCATTTCCCTGTGTTCAGGCACCGGAGGCGCCGTTGGAGAGAAAGTCGCGCTTGTCGCAGGGTTAGGTTCGCCTTGCGCGATGTACGGAGATGCAGGAATCGTAGGGAGACGATTGTTCTGCTGGTCGTTCCAGTACTGCCGGTTCTCTTCAATCGACTGCCTTCTGACGTCGGAATATTGATGCTGGTTGCGGTCCCGCTCGTCACTCAAACGGCCTTGAGAGCCCCCGCTGTTGTGGTTCGACTTCCAAGCGGCCGCGGCTGCAGCCGGAGCAAGATGGCTTGGGATGGGCCTGCGGCTGGCTTCCGCCATCTCCTGAAGCGTGGCCTCATCAATGCCAGATTGGGCTCGGCGCATCTCTTCGGCCTCGTAAGGTTGGATTCTCGGCTTAGAGCCGGGTCCGTGAGAAAACTCAGGAGGCGAATGAACAGGGGTAGGGGGAGGCTTAGCAGCAGACGTGGCGCCGATCTCGGGGAGATCGTGGGGTGATTCGCCTTCTGACGCAAATTGGTCATGGCCGGATGAGTGCGTCGAGGAGACGTCGCTTGCGGGGCTGTCGCGGTTCAGGCCGTTAAGTGCAACGCGATGGGGTGGCGGTGCGGGAGCACCGTCATAGAGATCCTCCGAGGCATTGCGGCTGTGCATCAACCTGGAATTTCCGACCCGTTCAGACACTGAGCGCTGGTGGCGCATCAATTGGCTGCCGGGAGAGGCGGTCTCGGCGCGGCGTGGCGGCAGGACGCTAAATTCTCCGCCCCTTGCAGGAGACACATTCCGAGTGCCAGGCTGAGAGTGAGTAGAGCTGCCATCGTTGAACCGGATAGATGTCGTGCGAGACGGAGGCAAGCTGGTCCGGCTTGTGGTGTTGCGCCGGCTGCGCTGGCGATCGGGCGGGACGGCTGTCATCCTCTTGGACGTCAGGTCCTTCATTTGCTTCCTCCACTGCCGTTCCGACCAGTTCTGGCTGCCATCACCGTGGATCAGGCTTGCCACGTCCAGAATATCCAAGTATCCATATCTCCGGTCCTTGGGCATGGCAAACATGAGAGAGCGGGTATCCAACGCATCAGCGACCAAGCGTGTTGGCCTGCCGTAGATTCCGAAGGTATCGAATACGGGGAAAAGGAACCGGAGCATAATCTCGAATCCCGAGACTGCGGGGTGCACCTCAGGCATGACGAAAACGAAGCCTTCCGTGGTGGACTCGGGTTTCGAGTGGATAGTGATGCGACCCTCGACCTTGACCAACGTCGACTGATCAATGAGAGGTTTGGATTGGGGGTAAATGGCATATGCTGAATATGCATCCGTGATGGTCGCGATCGGCCGCGTCTTCTTGGTAACTTTCCTCGTCTCATAGAACTTGACATCGCCCTTCAGCACCGGCTGCGAGCGGTCGTAGATGGTCTGCTTCTTCAGAGCCTTCTGAATCTTGTTGACCTCCTTCTCGTCTGGCGGTGTGATGACACACCAGCAGCGTCTCCACGGGGTGCCGGCACCGAAGCGCACTCGGGCCCAGTCTTCATACTTGAACTTGGTCCTCTCCATGATGGCGCGGATGTTGTTCAAGAACCGGCCCTTTCCGGCGATGAGCGATCCAGTGTATGCCTCCTGCAAACTCGCGTGCTCAAACATGGCGAGGCGGATGCCAGCTGTCCATTGCGTAAGAGAGTTGACGGAATTAAAGTGGAAAAGGTAGCGGTTATTTGCGGCAGTGGAGACGCTCAGGACGTTGTTGAGCATCTGGCTGCCCGGGCCGTTCATCGGTAGCGATTCAATCTGGCAGTGTTAGCCCAAACGTAGCGCGGCTGGGCCGGCCGTCAGCGTACCATTTTGATCGAGGCGTCAGCCAAGTTGATGAAGCTTGGCACAACCTCGCCATCCTCGCCGGCTTCATCCAGCCGCTGGGCATCCCAGACCGAAAGCACGGTGCCCACGAGCTGGGCGAAGACTTCCGTCCAATTCCGGTCGGGGCTGGGCCGTCCGCCTGCAAACGTGTCAGCTCAGCGTGGGTTAGGGGAGGTTGCGCGAGGCACACGTACGGGCGTCGAGGTCGTGCAGCTTCAGGAAGTAGCCCTCCTGGTAGAGCTTGTTGGAGTGCGAGTTGAGGAAGGTGAAGATGGGCTGCAGCTCGGGCAACGTGTCTTGGGCGACCTCCATCAGCGGCGGCTGGTACGTCTGGACCATGGAGATGGGGCGGGAGGAAGGGCGCGAGTCGGAGCGGTTGCGCTGCTGCTGGGTGGGCGAGGATTTGACGAAGTTGTCGAGGTTGTGGCTGGACTGGGCAGGCGCGATCTGGGACTGCGCCGGGGTTTTGGGCGAGGAAGCGTCGCGGGCAGGCGTGTTCCCGCGCGGCGAGGAGGAGCCGCCCCATTGGGACATGAACGAGAGGACTGCAAGGGAGTCAGCGGCGTGCATGGCCTCCAGCCAGAATTAGCGGTTAGGGTTGACGCACCCCGCGGACGAGGCATGTTCGCGGCTGGGCTTGTGGCTAGCCGGGCAGGTGGGATCCACGGCAGAATGCGTGTGAGGAGCTAGGCTGGTGCAGCGCGCGCGTCGGAGCCGCGGAGGTTGCAGAACTGGCGACGTGAGACGGCACAGGAGCGAGCGACAGACGCTTAAAGGCGATGCGGTATGAAGGAGAAGGGGCGGTCGCGGCTGAACAGCAAGGACGGCGGCGGGCTAGGGTCAAAAAAAGACGCTGGTGCTGGCGGGAGCGCGCGGGTTGCGCTCAGGGTCAGCCGCTTGCTGTATGACGCCTGCGGGTGACGTGCCGGGGCCGATCGGTGGGTGGACTGCTGGCCGTGTTTCAGGGCGGCGCGTCCGCGGCAGCGGCCTGCGTTCTTGTATGCGGCGGCGGCGGGTGCGACGGGAGCGAACAATCACGGCCCAAGGACAATGCGGCTGTCTTTGCGCTTTAAGAGAATACGAGGCGCCGCGCTGACGCATCCGGCCATGGTGGAGGATTACGTCTCCGCGAGCATGCGGTGCGCGTGAGGCTTCAGCTCTTAACCCAATCCAGCGGCGATTGCTCGAGGATCGCCTTCGACCGGGGTCGCTGCTCAGGGCCGCCGAAGTGGCTGGGGGCACGCCCGCGCCAGGCCGTGCCCGCGACGACTGCTCGAACAACCATGCTGCGCGCGCTCGACGTCTCGCTCACGCCGGCCCCGATGAGCCCGCCCAAGGCGACGCCAGCAGCCCGCCCAGCCCAGAGCACCCGACCCGTGCAGCCGCGTGCGCCCCGCGCGCCTCCGCCGCCAATTCTCCGCGCCTGATTGCTGCGCCCGTCGCGTCGCCCATGCCTCATAGCTCAGGCCCGCACCCACCGGCCTCCGCACCCGCCGCCGCCCTCGCCCACGCCCACGCCGCATCGCCCAGCGCCCTCCCGCACCCATCGTCGCAGAGCGCCATCCACCCCGCCAGCGCCATGGCCGACCCAATGCCGCCCGCCGCCAGCCTGCCGCGCGACTCGCGCGACCAGTCCTTCGCCAGCTCGCGCCGCGAGGACTCGGCTGGCCACGAGCGGCCGTCGCCCATGGCCTCCAATGGCACCCCGGCCGCCGACAAGAAGGACGACGACAAGAAGGAGCCGCCCACCCTGGACTGGTCCCTTTTCAACGCCAATTTCACCGTGAAGCACCATGCCTTCCCCAGGGACCCGGCCAGGCCCGGCAGGAAGCGCAAGCGCGGCCGCGTCCGCAAGCCGCTGTTGGAGGAGGATGCATTCGATGAATCGCTACAGACTCTGTACACGGTGGAGCCGGCCAAGTGGTGGGACGACACGCGGAGGTACCGCAAGTTCACGAGTGAGTGGGCGCGTCTTCTTGCTGGCGTGGGAACGGATAACACTGACAGGGAGCCATCATCATCGTGATGGAAAAGTCGCCAACGAGTCTTTTCGCTCGGGAGATGCCGTGTACGTGAAGCCCGCCGCGGACGAAGCTCCCGAGGGCCCGTTGGAAAGCTGGGTCGCAAAGGTGCTGGAGGTGCGCGCCGCGTCGGAGCAGCACGTCTTCCTGCGCGTTTTTTGGATGTACAGACCGGAAGACCTCCCTGGCGGCCGTAGGCCTTACCACGGCGCAAACGAGGTGATCGCCAGTAACAGGATGCAGATCATTGATGCCTTGACGGTCAATGGCAAGGCCGACCTGAAGCATTGGGCCGAAGACGATGATGGCGATGTGCTAGGCGCCGACCAACTGTTCTGGCGGCAGACGTTTGACTGGGCCAATGGCAAGGGCACCGGCACACTTTCTGTAAGAAGCTATCTGCAGCACCCAACTGGGGAAAGGCTAATGCGCGCCATTCCAGTCTCTCCGCAAGCACTGCATCGACGAGGCGCCATTCAACCCCGACTCGATCCTTGTTCACTGCGACTCGTGTGACATTTGGCTCCACGCTGAATGCCTCGAGAACGAAGCGATCAAACAAGCTCACGCGGACAACGGCCTTCCGGAACCGAGCTTCTTCCCGTTGTCGCACCGCAGCACACCATATACGCAAGCTGCCGAGAATGGCGCTGTCTCTAAACGTCCGAAGCTGGGAGGAAAGGCTTCGAGGGTGGTACCAAGGTTCGGTGCGGAAGTTGTGACCGACTCGGACGGAAAGAGCCGCATGCGCTTTAATGACCTAAGAGATGGACACGAAGGAGAGAGGTTCGAGAAGGCGATCCACTGCCTGAAGTGCAGGGCGCTTATTGAATGAATTGACAGGGCTTGGAGGGAACGTTTCGACGCATTCGCTTACTTCGTCCAAGTCATTACGGAATCGGGTTCTAGCGAAGTATCCAGCAAGCGAGGCGTTCAAGGGTGTAAAACGAAGAGAGAAGGAATGTAGGCTTAGATGCGTTTTCGGATATTCCTTTTCTTTTATCGTTGGCGGCCACTCCTGACTTTAGCATGGTAGCGATGACACGACAGACAATAAAGTAAGTATTCAGTGATGCGCGGACCCTGGATTCCTCGATGTCTTGTCGTTGCTATTAATGGAGCAACAACACCCACGTCTCTTGTGATGCGCAATCAGTACCGCGACGGCGGAAGAAGCGGGTCCCACGGTGCAGGGACACAGGGATGAGGTCAGAGTCCCCTCACCCGCACGTCCTGGCATCATCATCCCCACTTGGCGTACGCAAGCACCGCCTCCTTCGATCCCCCGTCTGGGGTAAAGAGGGAAGCGACGTGTCAATCTTCGGCGGCGCGCGGACAAGGCCGGACTAACTAACCACACCGCCAACGCATCCTTGTCGAGCTGGCTTCTGCCATCCCGCCATCCCGCCTCCCCCAAACCCGGTTTCCATCCCTGTTCCTTTCCTCATTAGTCGTAACCCAGTTCGTTGTAGACCATTTTACTTACGCCCTAGTCGTCTGGGTCGTCTGGAGTCCAGTCCATAAACAAGTAATACGCGTCCTTCATGATGGTCGTGTTCGGTAGGAGGATCCGCTTTCTTGTCGAGGCCGCCTGAACTAGGTCAGCCTTGTGTTATTACCCTTCCTCGCTTGACTACGTACCACCGCAGGCGCAGGGACGGGCTGGGCGAGGGTAGCCGGAGCGACAACCGACAGGATGACGACCGCGATGCAGAGCTTCATGTTGATTTTTCGTAAACTGGAGGTCATCTCTGGAGATGGACGGTTCGTGAGCTCGCACCTTCTTTATATCCCACAGGTTGAGGTGCCGATTGCGTGTTTTTTTGCATCCCCAACAATGATAGCTATGTAAGTGTTGTATTGCCAAGACTAGTACCGTGGGTAAGGTAATCTTCTTGAACGCTATCGATTTCCTTGGCGAGCTTATTTCTTCCCGGGACGCCTCCAATGAGCTAGCGAGGAAGAAGGAATGGGAAGACAGGGGCGGAATGCAAACGCCTCGTTCATCACCTGAGGCGGTCTGGGCGCCGTTGGCAAAAAGGCAAAACAAGGGGGGAAGAGCATGCGTCTTGCCGTCTTGCCGATGCTCAACATCTGACAGCGCGCGCGTTCAAAATGGCGTGGTGGTTCGCTGACATGCAGCTCCAGCAAACCTAACATGACTGGACTTCTACCGAAATCCTTGATTTTTGCGAATCTCCACGACCAATAAAAGAGGCCGACAACGGTAACCCAAACGGTTAGGAGTCGAGAAACGGACAAAGAAATCAAACGGCAAAAGCTCGCCGCATCTACGACTCCAAGAGTGCAAGCTTCCACCGCAAACAAGACCCCGACTTCTCTCCCTTCCCCTTTGTTCCGAGAGGCTGGCGATTCTTGCCCAGGTGTTGAGAAATGCTGGGCACGGGAGCGGTCTGCGCCAAGCTAAACGGCCAAGTTCCCCTTTCCCACATCCGGCCTGATGTCGTTTCTATTCTCGAACAAAACGCCGCCCCGCCGTCGTTCCGGGTCGGGGCGGCATGACGTTTCTGGCTGATCGCCATCGTCATTGGTCGACGCTACTGTCCCGTCGACTAATTGATCATTTTACTCCCGTAGCTACACGACGGACGGGCTCGCCCTTTCCACTTGCCGGTCGTGGAGGCCTGGCCTTGCCGATACTACTACTGCTGCTGCTGCTGCTGCTACTGCTGAATTTTGCTAGGTGAGATCAGGCATCTGCTCCAGGACAACATCGGGATTGCGTTCGCTTCCGGCTTGTGGCCGCGCGGTGTTGCTTGCCGGGCCGGTGTCTGCCTGACGGACGAGGCAACTTCTCGGAACCTCGGGAAGGCACGGGAGTGCTCAAAAATTAGAAAATAAAATTAAAATGAAGGTTCCGTTGGTCCTTGATGATTTGTGTCATGGTTGCAATGGAAATGATAATACTAGAAGGCTACGGATCATGTTCTTGACGCATGTTGCCAAGAGGGTTTAGCATCACACTCTCATATACCATAATCCAGGTCTCCCACTGGATAACATGTTCGAGTAGTTGTTTTAGCGTCCGTTTATACTTGCCGGCTCGATTTCGGTTTCGGTAGGATTCACATCACTGACACCTAATAGAAAGATACGTTCACGGAAAGCGGAACATTAATTTGGATAGTGCGGAGTCTGCGGTCGTCCCAGATCACAGCCAGTAGTTTTACGGAAGACGTTTTGAGTAACGTGAATGAGCTGATGAGAGAATACGATACTAATTGAACTGAGCATCTGGAGCCCAACTAAAGCGCGCAACGCGACGACGTGGCGTTACAACAACAAAGACAAGGAAAAGGGGGACGGCGTGAATCGAGAAATGCGGTCGCGCGCGAAGGGCAAAGGGCGTGTCGCCGCCGCATCAGGTGAAATGGTGGTGCTCTAACGGTTGTTCAAATCCCTCTAATTTAACTATCAAGTGTTGCAATACTAACAAAATAGAAACCATAATGGATCTGACCAAGCTGGAAGAAAACTTCCCTGAGCGTACGTCTTCAGGGTACCATGGTCTGAGTATATGGAACAGCTGGATCCGCAACGGTAGTCTACGACAAAATGGGGAGGAGTAATGACGGGTACTTTATGACCAATTCAGATCCCACAATACAAACAATTAAGGACGAGTATTCAAACCACTCGTTGTTTTGAATATAAAGGTAACAAGTCAAGTGTAGCGTCAACAGGTGATTTCTAGGAGACTTAGTCGACCCTTTATTGGCTTTGAAAGGCGTCTACAGCAGAACTGCCAAAAAAAAAAAAAAGCCCAGCCATATATATATATTACAAGAAACATGCACCAGACTTTGCACAAGCGATGGAAGCATATATCTGGATGAGGTTATACGGGTCTAAACGTCTAAACCCGCATGCCATTTGTAGAAAGAAAATAGTATTTCCGTGAAGGAGACAGAATGAATTCGAGGAGGTTTTTTTTTTCTCGAATTTCACACACCACTGCAACTTCATCTATCTGTCAGGCCCTGGGCACACTCATTACCAATCAAGCACGAGATTCATCATCTCCTGAGTTCGTAACCGTTTCCCAATCACTCCAGATGCTCAGACGGCTCTAAAGTGATAAAAACCACATGTGGCCATCAAGCGGGCAACAAAAGTGAAGAAGCAAAAGACACTCCGATCAGATCGCCATGCCCGCATGATCGACTCACATCAAAAGCACAAGCGCCCCCCATCTCCATCTCCTACGCCGCATCTCTCCAACTAGTGCCCGGCCGCTCCCCCTCGCAAAAAAAAGCAACACCCCAAACATAAAAAATTCCCCGAACCCCACCGGACCGTGATGACGATCAACCAGAACCGCGCAGCAGCATCATGTGCCTACCAGTCGACGCCGCCCCAGCCGCGCCAGCCAGCCAGCCAGCCAGCGAAGCGATTATCAATCACTCCTTCCCAACGACCCACGACGCGCGCCGCGACCCACAAAACCTTAACAAAGGCCCACGCTCCGCTCCCCTCCCCTTCCCAATAGTACACTTACACATCATCCTCGTCGATAGCGTGTGCAGGCCCCAAAACGGGGTCGTGTTCCCCAATCCTTCCCGCCCACCCCCGGCGGATCAAACACCAAAACCACAACAACTTCGAACACGGTCGGCAGGCCGGGACGCTCCTTCCGCTGCCGCCGTTCGCCGCCGCTCGCTCCCCCGCCCCACCAAACCAAACCGGTCACCGACTATCGATTCGGCACGTTCCGGAAAATGTTCATGCAGGAGATGTCACACTTGATCCTCCCCCAGACCGGGCGCTCGGTCCGAGAAGGAGGGAGAGAGAGAGGGCTATCATATATACCGATCGGGAGAAAGAAGAGCACGATCACCCCGCTGACCGGGGATGAAAGAGGGCGTGATCGTCTGCCGTTTTCCCTTTTTTGCGGCGGCAGCGGCGGAGAAAGGGTGTGTGTGCTTGAGATCACACACCGGTAGTGGCGAGTGGGGGAACCAATACTGACTGGTTGATTGATTGATTGACGACGATATGGAGGGCGAGAGGGCGAGAGGGCGAGAGAGGGAGAGAGAGAGAGAGAGCACGGAGGTGATCGGATTTAGCCCTCGCAGGTTGCAATCCGATACATAATGGATTTGTCCCAGGCCCCCCCCCTCCCCTTCACCCATGTTCCGTTGTAAACGATGGGCTTGGCGGCACGTACGTACGGCGGGCCTGGAAGTGAGGCTTTCCGTGAGCTATGACGTGTATATCTGGCCCAGGCCGCCGGGTTGCATGGTAGTTGCGATCGTGGTCACGGTGGTACGTTGCGCTCCAGGGGGGGAGGGAGGTGAAGGAACGGATGGCGACGCTCCTCAAGTGCGAGCTGACGACGTCCGGGTATGGCACACGCGCGGATAATAGGAAAAAAAAAAGGCAAAGGTGATTTGGAATGCTTCACGATACCGTGGCGTAAAGTCTGGGGTGCGTATACCAACGACAGACCTCTGATTCAGTGGTGTTCTATTTTTTTCACCCCCAATAACGTGCCGGCATAAACCGGCCGCGAGAAAGAGGAACTGATATGCAACGACGAGCGTTCCCAGGCGGTCGGGATGAGTTGAACCCCCCCGGTCGAAATAAGGATCCGTGATCCTACGGATATGCTATTGGACGTTATGCTATAGTTCAAAGCTTTTCCCAATTCGAAGCGTCAACACGTAGATCCGCTTCCCTCCGCAATTCCCGCCGAACATCATGTGTAGTTGAGGGCAGTGTACGATGTATCATCGGAGGTAGCGGAATAAAGAAGGGCGGGAGCGAAAGGGGAAGAAGCGAGGCCGCATAGCTGAGCTATTAAGTCGGGCGGATTTGCGTAGGGTAGCGGTTTTTCGGCGCATCCTTCTCCCATTCGCCCATCACATCTGCCGTCTCCCCACTACTCTAATATGATCGACGGCAAGGAACACCGGGGGCGCCGACGGAGGCCTCCCGTTGGAAAGCATAATGGCGTGTTGCCTCTCTCCCCCTGCGGAACGGGAATAACCGTGGATCGCTGGCAAGTGTGACTGGAAAAAGCGGCTGTGGCGGTAATGGGGATTGATCGACGAACGGGTGGAGGAAGCCGGCCGGAGTGAGGCGGGTACATCCCCCGCCCCCTTCGAGTCAGAAGGGCTGGACTCGATTCGCTGGCGGATCGACGTGCTCAGAGAGCGGTGGAACTGATGGAGACCAGACCAACGAAGAGAGAGAGATGTGGGCCGGCACGGAAGACAGTTGTTGGAAAGTAATGCGTAGCCGTGCAGGTCCTTCTCCCCAGCTCTCGATCCGAGTTACGAGCAAAAGAGCGATATCGTCCCTGCGATCAGCCGGGGGGGGTGGCCATCAGACGGGACGAAAAGGGTAAAGTCTTTGGCGATGCTGCTGTGCCACACGACGGCGGCGAAAATCCAGATCCAACCAAACCGCGCAATCGACACTACTGCAGCTGCAGTCACGTTCCAGACGCTTCCGCGCATCAACCACGGCGAACAGCAAACGGCCGACCGGTGTGACGAGTGGGGGCTGCGGACGCCAATTAAGCTGCGGGCGACAAGGGCGGGGAGAAGAGAATGAGACGGTGAGCCGTAGTATCAGTGTATCAGCGGACTTAACGGAATGCAGGCCGCGAGCTTTGTGCAGACAATGCTTCGCCGGATTTGTAATGCAGGTCCACGCGCGCAAGCGCCTGCAAGGTGGAGGGAGAAAAGTCGGGCTGCATGCAAAACGCAATGCACCGCCCCTGCAGCCACACACGTGTCTGCTGGCGTCCGCTTCCCCACAGCTGCGGCATGAAGATCCCGCCCGGCGGGCGGCTAGTGAGGCGGCAAAGCGGGTATCAAACCCGGATGAGGAGATAGTGCAGCCGGCTATTGACATACAAGGAGCGATTGACGGACGCCATGGCTCACAACCGTTATGCAGCCATACACGCGGACAACTGATGGAGCAACCACAATGGACCCCACAACAATCGCCACAAGACACACTCCGGTGCGTGCCTGAGGGAGAAACAGGAATGCTCGTGCGGGTTGCTGATAGCGGCATCAGGCCATGAGAGGAAAGAAAGGATCGGAAGGAATTATTGGACGCGTACCCATGGGCCGCCCAAGTGCTGGCATGAGATCGACGAGAAGCAACCAGGCTCAAGCATTCGAGGAGGAATCCGAAAAGAAACCAGAGGTGAAAATCCCAGAGGCATCATATCGAACGTGGAGACTCGACACATCCCAACCGCCAATCTCCCTAACGATTGCACTTCGCCACAGCAGCTGAGGTATTTCCGCACCGGTCCTACCTCCGCTCGGCACCCAAAGCAAGAAACGGATGGACAACTAAACAGACTCCACATCTTTTACACACAGCCAGCACACACTGTCCCCGTAGTCACTGTACGTACTTGGCAAAGCATCACGAAGAACACAGTCCAACCTACGGCCTCTCCTCACATGTACCCGCTCTCCCTACCGCCTCTTCCAGCCGAACCCCATCATCCGCGCCAAGAGTTGGAGATGCCCTTCCGTTCCTTCAGGAACGCGGGCGGGCCGGCGGGGGGAATGGCGGGAGCTGAGCCGGCTTTCGCGCCCGAGCTTCAGCGCCAGCCGGGCTGCCTCGTTTCGCCCCTCGCTCCTTCGCCGGGCCCTCATCCTTCGATACATCGCGGGAAGCGGCGCGGCGGCTGCGCGGCGCGGCGCGTGCCGCTCTCAAAAGCAACAACAGCCAAACGGGGGGAGAAAAAAAAGCAAACCGGAGACCCAGAAAGCCGGGCCTGTGTATTCGGAAACAAACACTATCTTCTATATCTACGTACTACTTGTGTATATCCAACGTGAGGCTTGTCGAAAAAAGGAAAACGAAGGGAGGAAAATCCGCACCCGAGGCGCGCTAGCGGTAGTATCTACGCCCAAAATCTCATTGCTCCGCCGCGCCGCGTTGCGCCCCGGGAGGGAGGTGGGGAGAGAGCGTGGTCGGAAACCAGATTATACTTTGGCACTATTGGAAGCAGAGCAGGCAGAGCGGACGGTTACCCAAGACGTACAATAAAGAGAGATGGAGAGAAGAAGATAAAGAGAGATCGTCAGGGACGAGAAGGGCGGTGCGGAGGGCGCTAGTAGCAGTAGAGGGACGGCAAAGGTATTGAGGGTGCGGAAGGGCCAATCGATGTCTTGAGAGAGACGGCAATCGGCGATGCAAGACATGGCGCGCCGATCCCAAAGCCGGTTAGGCGAAGCCGGGGAAGAGCGGCAGCAGCCGTGAGGGGCGAGACGGGGGATGCTGGAGATTGGAGACCGGTCCCTGGACGCGTTCGTCGTAGCGATGAGGGCGGCATGGGCGTCGGACAGCCCCGTCGCCGGCATGCGTGCGTGGTGAGTCGCGCGGTGATGACCAAGCCTCGGGCGTGTGCGCGTGTGCCCGTGGCCGGCAACCGGGGCGGCGCGCGACACGGGCTGGGCGCGCGTGCACCCGGGCGCGCTGGCCAGCATGGAGAGATGGGCAGAAGATACGAAGGTGGTGTCGTCAGAAATGCCCCGAAGCCGAGGGCGGAAGCGAGCGTCTGACTCGACCACGGCCTGGAATAGGCAAGAGAGACAGAGCCGCAGAGCTTCGCCCAGCCCGCCAATCTCGCTTTCTCTCACCCGCCCCATCACACCAAGCCGCACATCCCGCTCGCTTTGCCTCGGCGCGCTCAAGCCATCATCACCACCACCGCCGCCTGTTCCCATGCTGCCCGAACATGCTTCGCCTGAGAAACGAGGGACTGTGCCTCTCTTCTCGCGTCTCCTCGGCCTTCTCCAGCCAACAACGCAATATAGATGCTACAGCGCACAAGCACCAGCCTCTCTACCTCCGCCCGCCGTCGTCGTTGCACAATCGCACTCGGCCATTGACGGCTCTGCCCTGCCGCCCGGAGATGGCGCCGGCCCACGCTCTGATGATGAGCCACCCGAGATTGAACAAAGCTGATCTTAGACGAACGAACGGCAGCGGGCGGGCACGCTCCCTCCCAGAAGCAACCGCAGAGCTCCTCCTACGATCCGTTCCCCCTTCCCTCCCCTTGCCGATAGCGCGTCCGCGTCCGCCTTCAGGCGACGTCGAGCGCCGACACGCTCCGTGCGTGCGGAAACTGACACCAGCCACAGCCGCGACGACGCCATCGCTATCAGCAGCAAACGCCGCCGGAGCTCGGTGCAAACGTATATCGTATTGGGCCCTGATTGTGTTTGGCCGCGACAACGGGAGCGAGAGGGAGAGAGGGGGAGGGGGAGAGAAGAGTGAATCGGCTCGTCGGCCAGGTCTTTCTGGACGGGGACCATATAGCCATTTTATTCTCCGATTGACCATGTACGTTGCATATAGCAGTTTTTACCGCCAGCTAATAAGCGTGCGTAACATGGGCGAAAGGCAAGACGACCATCCCATCATCATTTGCAGTAATGCATCGTCGTCACGGGCTCGCTCAATTGTCCCTACAATACCCGGCTCAATCAATCAATCAATCAATCATTCAATCAATCGACACACAAAGACCAAACGCACTGCACCCGCGCTTACCCCCTTATGACGTAGCCCCCACCCACCCGCAAGGACCATGCCCTTCGCCCGGGTCGGGTGTGTGTGTCCCTGTGCGAGCGTCGCGTGCCCAAGTGCCAATGCCCATGGGACGGACTCTCAACGGTGCTACGTCCGCACCGGAAAGTGAGAGTGCCCGCGCCCCGTCCGCCCGCCGAAAGCAAGAAAGCAGGCAAACAAGCAGGCAAGCAACCAAAAAAAAAAAAAAAAGGTGCACACACACACGCCCCTTGCTGGCACCGTGGACCGACCGACCGCCCGCCCGCCGGAACAGCTGGCGGTCCCCATCCCCTCCATCCTCCCCTACCCCTACATATGGACGGCCGAAAGAGGGAAAACAAACAGAGAATCCGAACCAACCAACGTGGAGCGCCGGGTCGCCGGGGGCCCTTCCTCGGCCGAATGTCACTCGACTCGCGCTACTTGTCGAAACGGGTCAGCATGGGATTGTTCCCTCACTCTCCTCTCCTCCCCTCATCTCCCCCAACCCAACCAAACCAAACCCAACGAATGAATGAATGATGCGGGATGTAATAATCGTATCATACGATGATGCTCTGAATTGATGAATCGTGAAGACGAACAACGAAGCAGCACATCATCCGAACGAGGCACTCACTCGTCACCCACCATCATCATCGTCACTACTGGTAGGGTTGCGGAACAAGGCGAAATGATGGTGGCATAGCATAGCACAACAGAAAGAGAGAGAGAGAGAGAGAGAGGAAGTTATCAGATCCCGGCTTGTATGACTTTTCCTTATTCTTTCGATTTCCTCCCCGCCCACAGCTTTCCCGGAGATCGTCTCTCTCTCTCTCTAATGTGTATGTTATGTACAACAACCCTCCCTTCTCTCTTTCCCTTCCCCACGGCAATCCTTCCAACTATAGGCTCTCGGACATTTGTGAACAAATAAGGAGATCGGTGGACGTGATAGGAAAGACAACAGCAGCAGCATATCGGAAGAACCGAACGACGACGCTGAAAAGTTTCGAGATGTATGTAGGAAAACAAAAGAAATAATAAAAACACACGGCATGACGCAGCAGCAGCAGTCAGAGAGCACACGGGGCAACTGGAAAAAATATCACACACACGCGCACACGGCAACAAACAGAACGCTCCGATATTATGCACAAACCAGAGAATGCCACCCACACCCATGACGCTCTCGCCAGGCGAAGCATCCCGGACGCTTTTCAGCTGATAGCTGGGATACCTCCGACGATAAGCAACACGTCCAAAATATGATCAAAACACAGCAATGGGAAGAAGCCCCGCCGTCAGCCCCCATCTTTACCATGCTCAAACGAGCTGGCCTGACAAGGGATGAGAATGTGCAGCTCCTTCCCATTCTATCTCGCTGACTTGGATCGCAACGAGTCCAAAGGTCTGAATTATGTTGGTCAAGTTGCACCCTACGGCACCACAGACATGCGTCAAACCATGTCGGAGGCGCGGCTGACCTGATGATGGGAGAGTGAGAGCGCAGTGGAGCTTCGTCCTCGAACTCGGGGGTTTTCGAGCACGATCATTTCCACTGGCGCCAAACTAGGGTTTTTGTTGTGTGGTGGGACAAACGGAAGCCCTCTGTGGGACCGGACTCCGAATCTAGGAGAACTTCAGGAGGTGCAAAGCGGTAATAAAAGGCCGTCTCGTCGTTCGGATTTGAATGTTGTAATGCAGATGTCTGGAGCTCGCGCAAGGGGTATCTTGGTAAAGGAGGGTTTGACGTTGGCTGTATGAGCTTGTCCAAGAGCAGAGGAGGTCGGATGAGTAAATGTTGGAGAGGTGGTTGGAGTTTTATCGAAGGGCGTCGGGTCAAAGTGTTGCATTCGTAATTGGGTCAGCCGTCCACTGCATGAGCGTCGAGCAAATGGCAAGTCAGCAGGAAAAGATTTCGGTTGTCGTCGGGCGGGGCTGTTATGGCCACCAGCCCATTCGCTTGTAACTTTCTACGACGTCCTCAAGCTTGTCCTTGGTGAGGACGGGATGCTTGTATCTGTAGCAGACGGAGAATATTAGCCTCGCACCCCTGTGACTCGCTTCGCAAATGCAGACTTACTCAAATCCAGTCTCTTGCTCGAAGAGACTGCCGTCCATGCTGAGGTCAGTGTCCTTGAGGATTTCTTTCTCCATAAAGGGGCTCAGCGGGTTGGGGTTAGCCTTCGAAATGCCAGCCTTCTCCTGCAGTTCCGCCCAGGGATCAAGTGTTTCATCGTTGACGTCGTCGACGACGTGCTCCAGGTTCAAGCGGGCAAATGCGGAGATAAGGGTGCCGTGGAAGCCGGTCGGGATGTTGAAGGTTTCGTGTATTAAGTTTGCCAGGATTCCTTGAGCTGTACGCACGGTCCTATTAGCAACGCCGAACGCGAACGCCATTTACTCGGACCCTGTGGCACGGCACAGAGCAGTGGTTCGCGACGCAAGGCACGGAGCACGCCAAACGAGCGGGGGACTGCCCTGAATCGTGCACCGCCGCTGCTCAAGGCGAGCGCGCTTGACGGGACGAGTCCAATGCAATTCTTCGCTCGCCAATGCAGCATGTTCTCGAAGGACGGGATGTACTTACAGGTGTTGGTGTGGTCGACGACGTTGAAAATGGCCGGCTTGGGCTTCGGCTCCGCCTTCTTGTCGTACCAATCGGCTGCGGTCCACAATGCCCTGGCGACGTCTTCGACGTGAACCGTGTTGGAGCGGAGCTCGTCCTTCCACAGCCACTTCATCTCCTTGCCGAGCGACTGGTAGACGCGAGCCATGCAGAGAGCGGTTGCCAGGAACTTGCTGGTGTAGGGGCCGTAGACGTGCGGCAGGCGCATGATGATCAGGTTCAGGCCCTCAATCTTGGCCAGATCCTCCTCGGCCTGCAACTTCCACTTGGCCATCTTCAGCCACGGCTTCAGCTTGTCCGTCTCCTTGCGCGGCGGCGCCTCGGGCTTGTAGACCATGCCGGTGCTGAGCTCGACAAAGGCCTTGACCTTGCGGCGGGCAGCCTCGCCGCCAACGGCCATGGACAGAGCGTACGAGCGCATCTTGTAGACCTCGTCCTCCTGCGAGTAGCGGGTTTCGCCGCCGCAGTTGAACACATAGTCGAACTGCTTGCCGTCGGGGCGGTCGAAGATGCGGGTGAGGGATTCTGCAGAGCTTAGCGGGAGGGCGGCGGGGCAGAGGGAGCGGCGACTTACGTTCGCGCGAGGCGTCGGCCTGCATGAACTTCTCGCGCGAGCAGGCGTCGGCGAACTCGGGGGCCAGCCATGCCAGCTCGGGCAGGTGCTTGTCGACGATGCGCACCTCCGAGGCCAGCTGGGCGTCGTGGAGGTGCTTGGCCAGGAAACGGCCGGTGTAGCCTGCAAAAGTTAGCCTTGGCCGGCAGCGGGAGCAGTGAGTGCTACGCACCCAGGCCGCCGATTATCAGCACCGAGGGCTTGTCGGCGGGGTCGGCCATGGTGATGGTCGGCGAGGTCGTGGCTGATCGAGGGCGACTGGAGCGGTGGTGGGACGAGTGGGAGGCAGGTCGTGGTGGGCTAGGCGGGAGTGGGCGGTGGGCGTGCGGTGCAATTGGCGTGGTCTGGGAGGGCGGTGTCGAGGAGAGCGCGGGAGCGGTGCGGGCTTGGGCGAGGGGGAGGGATGCGATTGTTCGGGCACTGGCTGGCCTGCTGTGAGCCTGCTAGCCCGGGGGGCAGGTTTGCTTTAATGACCGGCCGCGCTGCGCTCGCGGGCAGCAGATCAGCAAATTTCCCAGCGGCCGCGCCAAATGGCGATGATGCAGCTCCGATCATGCAGCCCCGTTAAGCTTCATTTTTGCGACTGCGCGCCCTCTGTGCGACCCGGCGTGTGCTGCCTCGCCGTCCAGCGGGGCGCCGCGCTCAGGCACCTCTGCACGCTCAAGCCTCGACCCAGCAGAACGCAAGCGCTGCCGCTGCACGCGCCGGCCAAAACAGGGTCAGCTGAGCGGCTGCTCAGGTACCCGTCTCGTCCCCGGCCGGCCTCCACCTCGCGGCGACGGCGACGACGCTGCACGCAATGCCCATTGCGCCATCGCGCGCCCCAGGCCATGTGCACATGTGCGAGCCTCCGCCGCCGTGTGCCAGCTGGCCCGCCCGACGGGGCCCCGTCCTCGCGCCCTGCGCCCGGCGCCTCCTGTGATTCCAAAAAGCCCTATCGATCTGCGCCTGCGATGCGCGGCTTTTTGGGTTTTCCCGCTCCCGCCGTCGGTGAGCGGCACTTGCCAAAGACATGCACGTCCATTGAAACTTTTGTCCCTAGCTCTATATATGTCATGCCAGATGAGGCACAGCCAGCCTGCAGTGACCCGGCAGTGGCACACACAGAGATCGTCCCGCACCTGCATGAGCGGCCGCCGGGTCCAGTGTGGAGAGCTGCCTGCCACTCCCAATCCCTCGCAAAACCACTCTGAGAGCCCTATGGACCGCACCCTGCCAAACGCCCCGACGGCTATAGCTTGCCGGCCGCTATGCAGATGAAAATCCATCCTTTTATTGCACCTGCCCAATGCAGGCCTACCCCGCCTGCTGCGCGTCCGTGAGGGCCCAGCCGCGCCCCTGCAGCGCGCCTCCCCGCTGCCGCACGCCCGTCGAAAAACCAAAACACCACTTGCCTTTTCAAGAAATCTTGTGCAAAATAGCAGCCGGCGGCTATCGAACTGCAAGCCTTCTACCCTGCGCCTGACGCCCATGAGCACAAAAGAATGCAACCGGGAGAAATGGAAAGAAATGGTGTGGTGCTGCTGTGCAACCCTAGAACTCCCAGTCTTCGCCCGCCGACTTGATCGCCCAGTCGAACTTCTCGCGCAGCGTCTTGGAAAAGAAGCGCTCGATCGGCACGTCGAACTTCTTCGAGAACACCACCGTGAGGCGCGGGTCGATGTAGTTCTACACCACGCGTTAGTACAGCCATCTTCCCGGCACACCCGAGCCACACTTACGATCTTGGACGTGCCAAGCGCAACTTCCTTGTTGTTATCCTTGTCCTCCAGCTGCACCTTCGCCGTCTCGATGCGTTGCTGCAGCTGCTCGACTTTGGTCTCCAGCTTGTCGACCGTGACACCCTTGCCCTCGGCCTCGACCTTTTTCGTCTTGTTTTCCTTCCTGAACTTCTTCTCCAGGTCGTCTGCGACTTCGAGACGCTCTTGAAGTTCCTTGGCCTTCATCTCTTTTTCGCCCTCGGCCACCCGCTTTTCGTTGTCCTTCTCGAACTTCTTCTTGATCTTGTCGCGCTGCTCCTCGACAAGCGCCTGCTGATGCTGCTCGACCCACTCTTGAGTGAGGTCACCAGGAAGCTCAAAGTATTCCGCTCCCTTCTTCTTCTTCACCTTCGTATCGAGGTCAATCATCATTTGCTTCACGCGCCACTGCTGATACCGGAGACCGTTGATCTTCTCCTGCATCTTCTCAATCTGATTGCTGTGGTTGGCAGCAACAGTTCTCTTGTGGTTGCAGAGGATGGCGACCTTCCGGTTGGCTTCGTTGTAATCCTTGACCTTCTCGGCAATGCTTCCAGTCGACTTCATCTCCCTAAGCAACCTCGCCATGGTGTATGAGGCGTTGTAGGTACGGAAAACCTTCGCCGTCAAACCCTGCATGTACGTGCTGAGATATTTGTTCAGGCCCGAGGTCGTCAGTCTGTCGAAGACTTCGTCGCCATCCTTCTTTGGCGCCTTCTTGAAGATCTTCAGGTTTTTGAACACCTGCGGCTCGACCTCGACCTCGTCGTAGAAGCGAATGCTGTCCTTTCCGAGGAAGTCGAAGACTACCGTGTTCGGTGGCTTCAACGTGATGTTCTCATACTTCAGCGAACAGCAGCCAACAGTATCTGCCTCGTCCTCTCCCTTCTCGTTGCCGGCACGAAGGGCGAATTTGTCGATGAGATAAACGGCCGTGGCACGTTGGCGATCTGCCATGACTTCGGACTTGAGGTCGCGGGTGTAATCCTTTCGAATGCGATCAATATGCTTCTTGAGCTCTCGCGCCTTTTCGAATTTCTTGAAGTCGCTCTGGCCCTTGATGTCGGAGTTCGCTGCAAGCATGACGTACTTGTAGGCACCGTTGATGTTCTCTTGCCACATGGCGAGCCAGGTGCCGGTCTGGTCGTGCTTGACTTCCTTCCACTTGTGGCCAGCCGGGGGCGGAGGAACCTTCGCGTCCTTGCCAATGTTGAGCGTGATCTGCTCTGGCAGGACCCTCTTCTTGACCTTCCCCGTCTTCGGATGCTCACCACGACCACGGAACAAGCCGGGAGGTTCAACGCGGAAGTTTCCTACTTTTTGCTTGCGTCCATCCCAAAGACAATGCATGTAGGCCGCTTCAGCCTCATCCTTTGCTGCCTTCAAAGCCTTCTTCTCTGCTGCGGGAAGCGCCTTCTTGGCCTCGCGTTGTGCCGCGTAGTATTCGTAGATGTCCTTGAAATCGCATTTGTCGAATTTTTCGATTTTGACCTTCTTGCCGTCGGGCGCTTTAGCGTGACCAGTCTTGTCTAGAACCTCTTTGAAATCGTGGAAAAAGTTCTTTTGGAACGTGGGATTCTCGACGTTGTGGGTGGAGTTCAGCATCGATCCGAAGAAAGTGGCGACTTCCTCGGCGTCCTTGTGCAGGCTGACGGGCATTCCGTTATACTTGAGCTTGACGTTCTCCGGAAGAGGCTCATATTCCGGCGGAAATACGACACCGTTGTGCTCCAGCGTCTGCCACTTGATGGAGTTATCACCCTTGGTCGGATCCTCCCACCATTTGTACTCTTCTTCCTCGGCGTCAGCCTCATCGTCGTCGTCCGTTTCCTTCTTTGCGGCTGCCTTGGCCTTGGTGGTCTTCTTTGGTTCTGCCACCTTCGCCTTGCCCCTCTTGGCAGGCGGTGCTTTTTTACTTAGTGGTACGTCGTCGTCAGACTCCTCCTTCTTGACCCCGTTGGCCTTTCTAGCAGCCGGCTTCTTCTTCTTCGATAGAGGAATATCATCGTCACTCTCACTTTCCTCCTTCTGGGGCTTTCTCTTGACGGGTGCCTTCTTTTCCGCAGCGCGAATAGCCTTGGCTTCCTTCTCAGCAGCCTGCTCAATGTGTTTCTTTTCGTTGGCAAGCTTTCGCCCGAGAGGAATGTCGGAATCGGAAGATTCTCCGACATCGGCTGCTTTGATCTTCGGGGGCAGCTGCTGCCTTGCGGTCTTCCTCGCCAAGGGTACATCGCTCAACTCAGAATCCGAAGCAGAAGTAGCCTTGGGGGACGAGGTCTTACGCCGCTTACTCTGTAAAAGACATCAGCGCAAGTGAAGCGTACAGATAGAATGTGAGGTGACGCACCAGTGGCTTATCGTCCTCGTCGGAGCTAGAGGATTCCTTGTAGCTTTTCCCGTTGATGCTCGCGCGCTGCTTGCGCTTCCCGTTGGCAACGCCATTCGGCTCGTCAATGTCCATTTCCCGGACGGGGCCATTGCGTATTGATATGCCGACTTCGAGCTGACCGTTCGACGAGGGTACTTGTCGGTCCATGGTGCTGTCCACGTTCTTGGGGATGGTGTCGGCAGACATGGCTGAGAGGATTACAAAGGTCAGCAATGTGAGGAGGCGGGGCAGAGCAAGGCAGGTGAGGTGAGGGGCAGGCAGGCACGCAGGTGTGAGGGGAAGCGTGCAAGGCAGGTGGCGCATGAGAGGAGCAAACTGGAGACGGCCGGCGCATTTCAGCCGAGCGAGTGGATCTTGGACTGACGTACCGCCGTTGGTCTTGCCCTTGACGAGGGGCGTGTCGCTGTCGGAGGAGGACATGATGCGAGGCGGGCGGCGGGTGGCGGGTGATCGTGCGAAGAGGAATCCAAGCCTGCGCTCAGCTGCGACGGCCCGCTGAGTGGCAGCGAGTCTGGCGAAGATGCGCGAACCGAGTGATGTCGGCTGGGGGAGGGTGGTGGGCGAGAGCCAGCGGAGGCCGACGCGCGCGGA
This sequence comes from Diplodia intermedia, assembly GCA_021495925.1. NCBI lineage: Eukaryota > Fungi > Ascomycota > Dothideomycetes > Botryosphaeriales > Botryosphaeriaceae > Diplodia > Diplodia intermedia. The sequence goes on along the minus strand of JAKEKT010000056.1, from coordinate 60,941 downwards.
CACGGGTAATTGAAGGGAGGCGATGATGGCGGACCGCAGCGGGCAAAAGTGCACACTGGGAAGCGAAGAGAAGGGAGCGGGTGTACAAAGGGAGCTTAAGAGGAACCCTTCGATTCTGGGCCGGCCGGGTCACGTGGCCGCGGCACTAGCGAATCACCGCAACCTCGCCGTGAGGTTGAAGCGCAACAACTTCTCCGCCGACCATCCGGAGCACCACGCCCACGTCGGTTCGCATCGTCCGCTTCATCACTCTCCCCTCCGCACCCGCCCAGCCCCAATGATGCTCTCGAGAGCTGCCCGCCCGGCTCTGCGAGCTGGCCAAGCGGCCGTCGCCCGGTAGGCTTCCGACCGCCCGCGCCCGCGCCCGCCCTGCGCTCAATCCTCGATTCGATGCAATTGGCATCAGATACTGACTCTGCGCCTGCAATTGCTAGCCCCGCGACCGTCAATGTCGCCGCCGCCGCCAACTACGCCACCCTGCGTGAGATCGAGGACCGTCTCAAGTCGATTCGCAACATCGAGAAGATCACCAAGACCATGAAAATCGTCGCCTCGACCAAGCTCACCCGCGCCCAGCGCGCCATGGAGTCGTCGCGTGTCTACGGCCAGGCCTCCAACGCCGTCTTCGAGCAGGCCGAGACCAAGCCGCTTGAGGCTGATGGCAAGAAGGACCTGATGATCATCTGCAGCTCCGACAAGGGTCTCTGTGGTGGTATCCACTCGGGTCTGTCCAGGTTCACGCGCAGGATTCTGCTGGAGAAGCCCGACACCGAGCTCGTCATTCTCGGCGAGAAGTGCAAGGCGCAGCTGAGCAGAGGCAATGCCAAGAACATCCAGCTCAGCTTCGCCGGTGTCGGCAAGGACATTCCTACCTTCGCGGACGCTTCGGCCGTTGCCGACCAAATTTCTCGTCTCCCCGGTGACTACGCTTCCGTCAAGATTGTCTACAACAAGTTCATCAACGCGCAGTCCTACGAGCCCGTCACCATTGATGCTTTCTCGGAGGAGGCCATCACCGAGTCCGGTTAGTGTTCGGTCCGGTTTCCACATGGAATATCAAGTACTAATGCTTCCCAGAGAACCTTTCTTCCTTCGAGATCGAGGACGAGACTCTCCCCAACCTCCGTGAATACTCTCTGGCCAACTCTCTCTACTGGGTACGACTCTTGTCCTTGTGAACGATCGACGTTTCTAACAGATTCTAGGCTCTGGCTGAGGGCCACGCCTGCGAGCAGTCCGCTCGTCGCAACGCCATGGACGTGAGTAACATGACTCATCTCAAGATATGCCTGGGTGCTGACCTTGCCTACAGAACGCCTCCAAGAACGCCGGCGACATGATCAACAAGTTCCAGATTCTCTTCAACCGTACTCGCCAGGCCGTCATTACTGGCGAACTTGTCGAGATTATCACTGGTGCCGCCGCTTCCGAGGAGTAAGAGATCGATTTGACAGCATCTACTTAAAAATCCCATTCCGTCGATGCCGGAATTCAGGTCAAATCCCCCGATTGCGTGTATGTAGAATACAACCGTTGTCTGATATCCCAACATTGAGAAACATTATGTGAGAAATACGCTGGGGAAATTGCTAAGCACGATCTCGTGTGAGTGCAGTCAATCCGACTTCTGGTGCTGAAGCGGGTATGTCTGAAACAGCTGACACTGCCAGTAGCCGTTCAAGGGTTTCAGGTTGGGACACAGGGCTCTATTACCTATAACGGATGTGATGCGTTTACCTTGACCCCGCCCCCCGACAGACCGTATCCAGGTCGATCGAGGAAACAGTGGCCGCCCTCATTCTGGCTGACAACCTAAACCAAACCAACAGGAGCGGCTCTGCAATGGACACGATGTGCTGGTCCGTAACGCGATGCAGTCGAGGGGTCAAGCAGCTCTGTGGTAAGTCTGACCAAGAGTAGGGGGCTTGAAAGCTCTGTGGTAAATATGATCTGCACTAAGGGCAATATGGATGCCCCAATAGAGGTGAGATCACTGTGAGTGCAATAGGCAGGCGATACTGTGCCTTTGGGCCAATGAGTTGGTCGATGCCTACGGTGCTCAAAGAGCATGACTAGCCGAGGGTGGTAGCGGACAGTCAACAGTCAGGGGTTGGCCATTCAACCCAGGGTCCCAGACGAGAGGACTACAGCCGAACGCATCACGATATGTGAAGGGCTCGCATACCATGGTCCGGCTGCACCACAACACCGGCCGCTTATATCGAACCGGAACGTTGGAAAACATATGTTTGCGGAAACAAAGAGGTAGTTGGAATGTGCCGAGTCCCTCAAGGTGTACAAATTCACCAAGGCAACCACTCGACGATAACGCAGATAGGAGCCGGGAGGAAGGACCACACGCGGCTATGGCGCCTCGGAATTGGGCTGCGCAGGCTTCCTATTATCGTGAAATATAGACGACATGATCTGAAACACAGATGCAAGCCATACGACGCCTCACTAAAACCGGGGACTCGGCGATTTTGCTTGGACGGCCTGGGCTGATAATTACCGGATGGGGAAGCCGTGTAACCACGCAATTTTCCCGTTTGGCATCTCTGGGATGATTCAACCTGACGTCCCAGAGACCCTCGAGGACCCGGAGGCTTCGGTTCGCGCGCCAGGGTCTTTTACCGGTGAACGATGGGCGTCCGGGGTAATGTTTTTGCGCCGTATCCACATTTTTCGAGGCTGGTCACCGCTCTTGTTGTTTACGCTCTTTGTCCCGGCACTCGCCGCGCGCAGCAACCCCCGACTTCTCGCCGGCGCGTACGTCCAAGACCTTGTCAACACCGGGAGTCCGCCTCACTATAACCCCCTAGCCTCGGATTTGCTTGCAATCCCCGACTCTCCTGCGCGCCATCCTCCCTGCACTAAGGAGCCACCATGATCCCAACGCGGGACATCGGCACCCGCTACAATGGCCTCGCGACCGTCCCGAAGTTCGGTCTGCACGTGCCGGCGTCGGACGAGACCACGGCCGACGTGCGCAAGATGCTGAATGAGGTGAAGCACCTCTACTTCGACCGCCGCTACAGGCAGTGTGCGTCCAAATGCCTGGCACTTCTGGAAAAAGACGGTCCGGACGTAAGCTTCCTTACGATTCAGTTACTGAACGCCGCTGACAACGGCCATTGCAGCATCACCCTCTGATCCGCACTTTCCTTTACTTCTACGCGGCCTTGTCGTATGACACGCTGGCGCGTTCCATGCACAATCACTCCGTTGCGCGCCTGCCTTCTCTCCAGCAGTCAGAGGACTTCTACAACAAAGCGCTTGCCACGCTGCCAGAGCCTCTGCCCATTCACCAAGAAGGAGATCGCCCGCTGTCGCCGCCGCGATTGTCCCTCAGTCTGCCAGCCCAGGATGACCAGCCGAAGAGCAGGCAGGCCATACCCAGCATGTGGGACCTCACCTCGACCTTCGATGCGTTTGACCTTTCGTCTTCGGCTTCGAGGCGTCACTCGTTCAATAGTTCGAAGCATACCCGGACGGACTCGCTCGTGACCGATGTCTCGTGGGCCGGAGACCTGGACTCCGACCCCTTCACCGACGACAAGCACGACCACAAGCCGGAGAACAACTACCTCTCCGTCGAGCCGCCGAGCGTCAAGCGGCCGTCGCCGCTCCAACTTCGCAAGGCCAGGTCCAACGACTCGCTGCTGTCCGAAAAGAGCGCGCACACGGACTCCCCAGCGCAGACGCCCAGCCGCAGCAACGAAAAGAACAGCAACGGCCTGGACACTGCCTTCCGGTTCCCGCCGCCGGAAACGCCGCCCCCGCAGACGCCCCCGCCGCAGACGCACGGCTTCGTGGACATGGTCGAAGGCACGCCCATCCAATGGGCGACGCCCAGCTCGCAGCAGCGCCAACAGCAGCGGCAGCAGCAGCAGCACCTAAGCGACTACGACGACACGGATGACGAGGATGATCGTCAGCAGGGACAACAACAACAACAAGACGACGACGACGGCAACGACGGGGACCCGACCACTCCCACGCCCGCACGTGTCGTGCGCGCGCCCGTCGAGCGCACGCATCCCTGCCCGCGGCTGCTGTTCCCCCGCGACGTGTCCAGCAGCAGCCTGCTCCCGCTGCCGCTCGGCGCGCGCATCCAGCACTACAACGGCGATCTGTCGTCGTTCCGCGCCCAGCTCGTCTCGCACCTGCTCTCGGTCCAGCTGCTCAAGAGCGCCAACAGCCCCGCCTCCAGCCGCTCCGCGTCCTCGTCGTCCTCGAAGTGGTCCGAGGCCACCGCCACCAATTCGGGCGGCGCGGCCGAGGAGAACAGGCGGCGCAGCGGCGTCTTGATGTCCGCACCTTCGCAGCAGCAGTCCGAGACGGCGGCGGCGGCGGCGAATGGTGGCGACGGTGCTGCTGCAGCGGCGACGAATGGACGCGGCATGACGCCCGCTCAGAAGGCGGACCGCATCCAGGACGGCCGGAAGCGCATGTGGGCGCGGGAGCGCTTCGATCCTAGCGGCTGCCGCGAGCTGGCTAGGTTGGCGCTGCAGGAGTGCGAGGCGTGAGGAATGTGGCTGGCGGTGTTGGCGACCCTTCCACCACGCACACACCCACCCACCCACGCACCCACGCGTACCCGCTACACTGTTGGGAGTAACAACTTCTGCTATCGCGAGCTAGGGGACGGGAGAGAAGTTGCCGGCGTAAGATGCGGCAGCGTATTGAGGCTGCATCTGCCCGAGACTGAAATCGAGCAAAAGACCAACCGTAGGACGGTGCTCTTTGAGCAAGGGAGTCGCACACTACACCACGCACTTCGTCATCTCTTTTGCCTCGTTGGCAGTAGAAGAGGAGGGCGTCCTTTCTCCTCCCCCCCTTTTTTCCTTTGTTTTCCCCTTGGTCCCACCCCCCTTCCTTTTGATTTTTGAATTGTGAATATTAACGAGCGGAGAGAAACGCATGAGATTAATGACGAGAATTGGGACGGAAGCCGAGGGCGGATGATTGATGAAACAAAGATATCAGCGCGAACGAGACGTATAGACAGCATTGTATGTACGAGACGGAGAGCGAGCATTGGCAGGCATTTTGCTTTTTTACCTTTTCTTCTCTACGACTTCCCCCGATAATGTTTGTAGAGCTTGCCAAAAAGACGGATACCCTTCAGCGATAGCACGACATTTTGAAAGACACGAACACTAGAAATTTGGACTTTTTAGAAGCCTTTGTTTTCTTTCATGCTTTGCAGTGTGGGAGTCCTCCATCATCTTCGTGAAAAAAAACGGTTGCCCGGATTGAAGACCACGAAAAAGCATGTTCCCTTCGGCATGGCTTCATTTTCCATTCGCCGCCCTCTATCAATCACGGATGTAACTTTTGGTCAGGGATAAGAAGCAAAAAAAGCCAGACCCCAAAGCTGCCCCTCTTTTGTAAACCATCGCCACGAAATTACCAAAACATCGAGCAATATCCGCCCCACGCACCAATTCAAATCCCAACCGGAACGCCTTGGCTATGCAAAATCCATCTTTTTGGAGGGTATACGGGCAGCGCGACTACCTCATCAGGTTTGCCATGTTCCTCTTCATAACCTGGCACTTGACCTTGAGCGCCTTGACGCTCTGGATGAACAGGTCGTCGCTGTCAAACTGGCCGGTGCTCTCGACGTTGAAGATGAAGTGGTCGCGCACGCGGCCGAGCTTGACCTTGTGCTTGAACTCGTCGTGGCGCAGGACCTCGCGGGTGACGGTGTCGTTGAAGGGGTTCACGACGACGGCCTTCTTCTCGCCCTCGTGGCCGGCGTACGGCGAGCCGGGCTGGGCGGCCTCGGCGGCGGAGACGGTCTGCTCGGCGACGACGCCGGCGGGGAAGCAGCGCGCGAACTTGTGCGCGTCGGCGCCGAGGATGGGCTGCGTGATCTGGATGTGCGGCAGCAGGCGGTAGGTGGCGGTCGCGACGGGCGAGAACTTGGCGTGGTCGGCGCCGATGCTCTTGATGCAGTGCATCGAGAGGTTGATGCTCTGGCCCGGCCGCAGCTTCGCGATCAGGATGTCCGGGTTGACGGGCTGGATGGCGCCGTCGCCGGCGAAGAGCTCCGTCTGGCGGCCGGTGGGGACGAACTTGATCTGGGACGCGTATACTGTGTGGATCGCCGTCAGTATTCATGTGGTTGGCGGGGGGCTGTTACGGGCCGTACCATTGGAGTTGATGAAGAGCTTCTTCGGGTCCGTCTCTCCCTTCTTGGCCATCTCCCGCGCTTCCGGCGCCCATTCGCACTGCACGTTGAGCTCCATGACCACGGTGTTGTAGTCGGTGTGCGCGGCTTCCTCGGATTCGCCGCTCTCAGGCTTCTTGTACCAGGTCATGTTTCTGATAGCCTCGGGGTTTCCTTTGAGCGGGATCAGACCCAGGCGGTGGGCCAGCACCTCGTCCTGGATGATAGAGGTGTTCTTGATGATGTAAACATCCTCAATGGCGAGCGTGGGGAGCTCGGCGATCATGATACGGCGGAAGGCGTTCGCGATGGCGGCATCGACGCCGACGAGAGAGAACTGGGCTTCGAACTGCTCGTTCCGGTGGAAATCGACACGGAAGTTCTGGGAGGTATGAGCATGCTGCAATGCGAATGGCTTGGCAGCCAGCGCGTACCTGCTTGAACTTCTCCAGGCTCCATTTGTGGTCTTCGCCGGGGAAGTGGCCGGGGAAGTCGGTGGAAGAGATGTTGGAGACATGCTCAGCGTGGACGCCGACGATCTGTGGTATATTAGAGAAGCGTGGGAGAGAAGGGCCAAAACGAGCATACCCGACGGCGCTCCAGCTCCTCCTGGGTTGGCTGATGCTTTTGAACCATGACGTCTGGGCGAGTCTTCGTGCAGTCTATTACTGTCGGCGCATCGAAAAAAGTTGCGACTGCTCTGAACTTCTCGGGCGGGAGAACCGCGGCCGAGGGATCTGCCGCCTGCGACCGCCCTGCGACTCGGCTCTGCACCATGCTCGGGAGGCGTGCGAAACCCTGGCCGCAACACAGGCGCACAGATGCGAACAACGACCGCGACAGAGGCCCAAATAATGCTCGGATCAGTGGTCTTGCTTCTGGAGGGATACCGTCGTCTCGGATTTCTGCTTTGTCTAGCTTCAAACGAGAACAATTGCTCCCATCCGCGCCCGTTTTCCTGAATTCGTGGGGGTGCATTTGGCCATGGTTTCGCACGGGCGGCGCAGGCCCGTTAGCCAATCGCCGTGGATTTGAATCGTCGACCTCATCATTCGGAGACGCAGCTCCCGCTCATCGCCTCTCCACTCTACCACTCGTCGCCCCCGACAATCGACCTGCACAGGGCCTGGCATTGTTCCCACCAGCGACAATGCCCGTCTCCCTCGCCAGAATCGCCGGCACCACCGCGCGGAGGCTCGCCGTCGCCTCCCGCGCCCCGGCCACGCGCAGCGCCCTCCCGCGCTACACCAACCTCGCCCGCAGCATCTCGACCTCGCTCCCGCGCCACTACGCCGAACCCCTCCCCACCACCCATCTCGTCGAGACCGAGGAAGACTACGCGACCCCCATCAACGAGACCACCCTCCACCAGGAGGAGGCCGACGCGAAGGGCCGCAAGATCCGCCACTACACCGTCAACTTCGGACCCCAGCACCCGGCCGCCCACGGCGTGTTGCGTCTGATTCTGGAGCTCAATGGCGAGGAGATCGTCCGCGCCGACCCCCACGTCGGCCTGCTGCACCGTGGCACCGAGAAGCTCATCGAGTACCGGACATACCTGCAGGCTCTGCCCTACTTCGACCGTCTCGACTACGTCTCCATGATGACCAACGAGCAGTGTTACTCGCTGGCCGTCGAGAAGCTGCTGAACATTGAGCTTCCCGAGCGCGCCAAGTACATCCGTACCATGTTTGGCGAGATCACCCGTATCCTTAACCACCTCATGTCCGTCTTGTCGCACGCCATGGATGTGGGTGCTTTGACGCCTTTCCTGTGGGGTTTCGAGGAGCGTGAAAAGCTGATGGTAAGCGTGGCACTCGTGAATCGATAAATGGCGGTCGGTTTAATACTTTGCAGGAATTCTATGAGCGTGTCTCCGGTGCCCGTCTCCACGCTGCCTACGTCCGCCCTGGTGGTGTTTCTCAGGATCTTCCCGTTGGCTTGCTGGACGATATCTACCAGTGGGCCACTCAGTTCGGTGACCGTATCGATGAGACTGAAGAACTCCTGACGGATAACCGTATCTGGATCGGCAGAACCAAGGGTGTTGGTGTTGTCTCCGCTGCCGACGCGCTCAACTACAGTTTCACCGGTGTCATGCTCCGTGGTTCCGGCGTGCCGTGGGATATCCGCAAGTCGCAGCCGTACGACGCCTACGACAAGGTTGAGTTCGACGTCCCCGTCGGCGTCAACGGCGACTGCTACGACCGCTACCTCTGCCGCATGGAAGAATTCAGGCAGTCTCTGCGCATCATCCACCAGTGCTTGAACGACATGCCCGCCGGCCCCGTGAAGGTCGAGGACTACAAGATCGCTCCCCCACCGCGCGCCGCCATGAAGGAGAACATGGAAGCCCTGATCCACCACTTCCTGCTCTACAGCAAGGGCTACTCGGTCCCGCCGGGCGAGACCTACAGCGCCATCGAGGCGCCCAAGGGCGAGATGGGTGTCTACCTCGTCAGCGACGGAAGCGAGAGGCCGTACAGGTGTAAGATCAGGGCGCCCGGTTTCGCCCACTTGGGTTCCTTCGATCAGATCTCGAGAGGTCACTTGCTGGCGGATGCCGTGGCTATCATTGGTACGATGGATCTTGTGTTCGGTGAGGTCGATAGGTAAAAGATGGGGGGTGGATAGGGGCATATTAGGAGGTCATAGAGGCAACCTAACCTTGTACATTTGTTTGTAGCGCCATTTACCGGACGGTATGGAATTTCTTTGAAACGACTGTGAAGTCTCCAGTGCCTGTGAGTTCGCGTTTCCAGCCAAAGTCGCGCGCGCTCTTCCGCCCTCTCGCCGGCCTTCCCTCCTTCCAATGTTTGGCTGCATTGACTCAGATTACACTTTCCCTGTCGTCCTCAGGTTTGCGCTCTACCACCCCAATTCTCCACTGAACAAGGCATATTAACAATCAACCCATCCGTCACCCGTTGCTGTGTATCGCATGAGCAATGGGTCGTAATCGCACGTTTCGTCGCATTCAACCTCCTGATTAGAATTAAACACCTCTCAAGGTTTGCATAAAATTTAATGTCATGCTGTTCTAAAAGGCGTTGATTTCTGTGTTGTTCAGTGTTCGTTTCTTGGCCAAACCCCACTTATATACTGACCTTTACATCTTTTAGAGCGCTATAAAACCGTAACGAAAATGAAGGCTACAATTTTTGCACTACTATAATCTTTGCTAAAATAGATATATATATATACATATATATATATCCACTAGGTCTAGAATAGGTACTTTGAGTATAGAGTTCTCAATACGCATGGTCCCAGAGCTTGGGCGTAGCCGGGACAGTTGGACTTCGGTATTAACCCCTTTCCCTTTATCCGGTCCAACACTACTCTCGCCAGGCCATTACCTTAGCCTTGGGAGACATCGTACTAGGCCGGGGCAAGGAGGCTATGAAGACGATCAACCACCTCTGAGAATCAACACCGGAGTTTCAGACTTCGCAATCATGCGCGCCTCTACGGAACAGGCAATAAGCTGGAAAGGATAACTTCGCACATCAACGAGCCACCGCCAAGGCCGGCTCTAGACACATGCAGACCGAGAGACGGTGGATGCTACCGAAAACCCCCTCTACATCCCCCTCCCCCTCAACCACCCCAAGCACTTTTTCCGTCGATCTACTTATTTCTCCACCTCCTCCTGCTCCTCCGTGCTGCCTACCCGGTGCAACGGGTGCCCGACCACCACCGTCGGGACCGGAACGGTGTCCGGCCTCAACGCGCCCTCCTCGGCCGTCGTCGCGCCCGCCCGCCGCGTCATCGTCGCTTCCACCTCCCTGCACCTGCGCGCCAGGTCGGTGATGTGCTCGTCGCTGCTGTCGGCGCTCAGGCCGAGCAGCGCCTGCTCGAGCTGGTACAGGTAGTCCCTGTTCTCGCCGCTGGGGCCCGAGCTGCGCGCGATGTGCTCGGCGAGCCGCTGCGGGTCCTGCGGGCCCATGAACTGCGGGTTCTCCGGGAGCCCGATGTAGACGAGGCAGTGGATGGGTTCGTTGGTGTTGTTGTCGGCGGCCGGGTGGAAGGGCGTGTATTGGATGCTGTACCCGTTGATCTCGCGGATGTCCAGGTAGTCGCGGACCGAGGCGGCGTGCGAGGCTGGGATGTGGTATGCTGCGCCCCAGACCTTCTCGGCGGGGGCGTCGTGCTGGAGAGAGGTCACGAGGTTATTGCCTTGCGCTTGCTGTGCTCGTGCGTATGCATGCTGGGACGGCGTGGAACGTACATGGTCGGTCAGAGTTTCCCAGTGGGCGCGGTCGATCAGCGTCGCAACCCTACCTGGCGCTTCGGGCGTGCCGCGGTGGTCTTCGCTGAAGCGCGCGTTCGGTCAGCCCGCCCGGGTTTCTGCGCTGGCTTGGGGGCCAAAGAACAGAGGGGGGAGGTTCGGGGCGCGTACCTCGCCTGCAATGCGGCCGTTATCTCTCTGTCCTGCTCTCGTCCGTAGTCTTCCGAAACACGTCTTGCCGCGCTTGCTGCACTGCGGTCTGTTTTTCTTGTGCCGCAGCATCCGTTCACGCAGCCGCACGTACCTGCCAAAAGCGGCGAACATAGCCTTCGATGTAGCCTGGGAGGCGCTGGTCTGCAGGGAGATTCGCGAGTGGCTCAGCAATTGTGGCGGGCGGGCTGGTCTTCACGGCGGGGGAAAGTGTGTACCATAGTGTGGCGGTGGCTTCCATATCAGGCTTCTACAGGTGTGGAATTGGTTAGGCGGGTGGGTCGAGGGGAAGCTTGGACAAGGACTTACCCGTAGCCAAAAAGCCAGAAATCCTCCTGTGTTTCACTCATGGTTGGTGTTTCGAGATGTGCTGTGGAGGTGGCAGGAGCTGCAGCAGCTCCCGAGTTCGCGTGGCGCCAAACGTCATCCCGCACGGAGCGCACGCCTTCCCCGGTCCTCCGACTGCACCTCAACACCATCCTACCAGCAATCGACATTTTCCCAATGCATGCTGACAGCTCAGGTACGGGGAATTTAGCACTGCGCAATCGTCGTCCGACCTGCGCCTCGACTTTGTTCAGCTCTGCTCCGCCGCCAAGCGCCGCCATGTAGATCTTGATAGATCGCCTCCCTCAATTCGTCGACGCGGCACAGCAAGGCAGTGCACGGTAGTCATCAGGAGCGTGGAGACCGCAGTGCTTCCGCCTCCAAGTACCGACCCGGCGGAACGCGTTTGATCTACCGAGATACTGATGTTTGCCTGCTATTAAGCGCCCGTTGCCTTGCTCGCGGACCGTGAGCTGATTTGCTGGTGCGGCACAGCACAATCTACGCCTATACCTTTTCGGAAACCATCAAGATCTGGGTACGCAACGCCGTGGCTGCTCGGTCTGGCGATGCAATGCTCCCATCTGTAATTTGAGCATCCCGAGCAACTGATCTCAATTCATGGAACGAGAAGCTCCTCCAAGCACACTCGTCTTTATACCGCCACAAAATGAAGGAAACAAACCACCACACACCTGCGTGCTTCTCCGTACTGTCCTCATAATAGCAACCTGATCCGGCCCGACTGCGGAACCGCCATTGTAGCCCCTGCAGGATGGAGCTTCCGAGTGGTCTGTCAGCTGTACTTCTAACAAATCAGCTTCGGTGACGCCGTTATCACTCTGTCGACGCTTTCACTCATCCAATCCCAGAGCTGACGATCCCTTAAAAGAATGAGATCCGACGTCGGGCCTGCAGAGACGTTCTGTAGATCGGCAAGAACGACGTGTGGCGAGTATCGCGGCACAGTCTCAACTATGCCTTGCTGCCTGAGTTCCGCGAATTCTGAATGGATACCGAGAGCTCGGGGGCTATGTAGTGCCCCCCCTGGAAGCTCCATGGGTAAGAGGAGTGCTAAGAATAGCAACGTTCGTGCCTCTCGTCCCAAGCTGCGGTGGACATGGCTCGCCCGGTTTCATCTAGGCTACCAAGCTTGTACGTGATGATCTATGGGTATAAAGTAAGTGCTCGCTGAACTGGATGCTATTGGAATCAGAACTGCTTCATTGACTACACTTGTACTTTTGAGCATCACTCTTGTTCTTCCCTATCCACACTCTTCCTGGACATTGCATGTCACATTGCTCTAGCCCTGTTATGTCTGCTTACGGCACACCTATCCCCGGAGCCTCTGCGGACACTCCTCCTTATTCACCTGAGGCTCTCGCCGCTAAGCTCCAAGCGGTTGGACTCGACGAACCAGACGTGGAGATGAAGACTGTTTCTCTAGAAGACACGGCACTCGGCCAACTCCAAAATGGCGATCAAGCCAGTCTGCTCGATGTCATCGACGAGCTTCGTGGCCACGGAATCAGCAAGCACATCGACCTCCCGCAACTGATCGTCTGCGGCGATCAATCCTCCGGCAAAAGTTCCCTCCTCGAAGCCATCACGCACCTCCCCTTTCCCACCAAAGATGGCATCTGCACGACATTCGCCACAGAGGTTGCCTTGCGCCGCTCACCGCGCCGCGAGATCAGAATCAGCATCATCCCCGGGCCATCGCGCAGCGACGCCGACAAGGAGCGCCTCAAGCGCTTCAGCGCCACCTTCACCAACCCTTCCGACTTCCCCGGCCTCATCGACGACGCGAAGAGGTGCATGAGCGGCAGCTCATCACTCTTCTCAGACACCCCAACGGCGACGACGAGCAGCGCCAGCAACCACAACAAGTCCATCAACGACGACGTCCTCCACCTCGACATCTCGGGCCCCAACTGGCCGCCCCTGACCATCGTCGACCTGCCCGGGCTCATCCAATCCGAGGCGCGCGGGCAGACGGCGGCGGACGTGCAGACGGTGCGGCGGCTGACGCAGACGTACGCGCGCAACCCGCGCTCCGTCATCCTCGCCGTCGTCGCCGCCAACTACGACCACGCCAACCAGGCGGTGCTGCGGCTGGCGCGCGAGGCGGACCCGGAGGGCCGCCGCACGCTGGGCATCGTGACCAAGCCGGACCGCGTCGTCGTGGGCGGCGAGGACGAGGCGGCGGTCGTGCGGCTGGCGAAGAACGCCGAGCACGAGTTGAGGCTGGGGTGGCACGTGGTGAAGAACCGCGACCACGCGATGAAGGATGCCCCGTCCGAGGCGCGCGACAAGGCGGAGAAGGAGTTCTTTGCGAACGGCATCTGGGGGAGTGTGCTGAAAGCGCATGTGGGCGTCGACGCGCTGAGGACAAGGCTGGGTGGCATTTTGCTGCGCCAGATCCGGACGGAGTTGCCGGTCCTCCAGGAGGAGATCAAGAAGGGCATTTCCGAGTGCGAGGGCGGGCTGGCGCGGATGGGGGAGCCGCGCGAGAGCCCCAGGGATCAGAGAGCTTACTTGGTGGACATCAGCAAGACGTTCGAGAGGCTGACCATGGACGCCGTCCGCGGGGCGTACCAAAACGAGTTCTTCACCCAGCCGACGGAGGAAGAAGCCCAGTGTCGGCGTCTGCGCGCCGTCATCCAGAACGCCAACGAAGAATTCGCGTTCGTCATGCAGAATTACGGGCACAGCAACACCATTGTCGACAACGAGGGCGAGGAGCCCGAGTTCAAACGTGCCACATCGATCAGTTCATCTATCCCTTCCATCCTTGAGAGCTCCGCTCCCGCTCCCAGGATCACGCTTCGGTCCGAGTACCTGGAAGAGATCGAGGAGATGGAGCGCAGCCGCCGCGGCTGCGAGCTCCCGGGCATGTACAACCCGCTCCTCGTCTGCGACATCTTCCGCGAGCAGGCGAGGCCGTGGGAAGTCATCGTGAAGGAACATGCCGACATCATCTGGCAGGCCGCTCTCGGTTTCCTGGAAACGCTGCTCGGCTCGCTGACCGAAGGCCATACCAACTACGCGCTCCTGGAAGAGCACATCCAGCCCATCATGGATGCAAAGAAGAAGGAGCTGTTTGCGAAGATCCAGGAGCTGTTGAGACCTTACAAGTCGGAACATCTGATCACTTATAATCCGCTGTTTCGCGAGTCGATGCAGAAGCTCAAAGTTAAGAAGCTGCAGAAGGACGTTTCGCAGCGTCTTGGGCGTTGGTGTGTAGGCCCAGATACGTTGAAGATCCAGGTTACGCCGCAGGAAATCACAAAAGCCATGGATTCGTCGGGCGTGGATGATGAAGGCGAGTCCGCTTCGGAGGAGCTGTTGTACTGCATGGAGGCATTTTATAAGGTATGTTCGGACTTCTGGCCGCTATCGATTTGGCCGGAACTGACTGACGGTTCGAAGGTTGCTCTCCACACTTTTATCGACAATGCGGCCACTCTTGCTGTGGAAAGCTGCCTTGTATCCGCTCTTCCCGACATCCTCTCACCGGGGGTTGTTTCGGAGATGGATGATGAAACCCTAGCGAGCCTGGCATCCGAGTCCGAGGAAACCAAGAACGAGCGTTCCATGCTTCGGGAGAGGTTGAGGAGTTTGAAGGAGGGGTTGAAGATAGTGGGCAGACATGCCCGGCAGGCGCCACCACCAGGTAGGTAGTTCTGCCTCAACTTGATGTACATCGTGTCTTATCAAATGAAACTTGTTGTAAATATGCTTTGACTCCTCCATCGGCTTGTCTTGCGCAGTCGCCTATTACGATGCTAAGTACTTGATAGAAACACCTCGGAAGCCTGCAGCCAGAACTAAGCACGCCACTCCCACCCCTGCAAAGCCAAAGCGTACTCCAGCGCAACCCTCTACACCGTTGCCGAATCCCGAGTCAAAGCCTTCTAAACCTTCATTTTCCATGCCCTCAATGTCAAGGTCGGTCCCTTCGGGCGCACAATCGGTATTTTCCGCCCCCGCAAGTCCACCAGAGAACCGCCGCGGCATTCCTTTCCAGGCCTACGTGGAGAAAAGCGATCGAACCGGCCAGACCGAACACTACCAGACGATCACCTCCCAGCAGCCTTGGCGGAACTTCTCTGTTGAGGAACTGAGACTGCAGGACTATACCACTTCGCCTGGAGGTGGTCTCTTCGGTGCCAAAAACAACACCGGCAGCGCATCCAGTCCGTTCGGCGGCGCCCAGAACAACAGCACCACCGGCGGATTCTTTTCCAACAGCGAAAGCGGAATTCTCGGCGCCAACAAACCACCCGCCACCGGCGGCCTGTTCGGCAACAGCAACAGCAGCGACGCCTCATCCGGTCAGTCCACGCCCTTCGGCGGCAGCAGCAGGTAAAGCAGAAAAACGAGAGACACCGTCTTATTCTCACAAGGGACCTGAAGCTGACCGAGTCGACCATCAGACGCGCCACACCGGCCTCACAAGAGAAGCTGGCTGCAAGAAGGCTTTTCAGCCCGAAGGAAACCTAGTCATTTCCGTATTCTGAGCGAGCGGAGTCTCGCGGATGACGCTCCGTGTTGCTGCGCTGGTCCGAGCCCGGTGACGGCGCTGTCGATCGATCTGGCGGGGTTTCATATATCTGGTGGCGGGCATGCTCATTGACGCCTTTCTTCTACCCCGTTCATCTTATCATCATCATCATCATCATGATCGTCCACGATTTCATGTCTTGGACTTTTGGGCCGTAGTGAAGGGCAGAGGTTTCCGTGATTCCGTGTCCGGAGAAGGATGTTGTGTGCTGACGTCTACATCCGGAAGCAATGATTCAATGTGCAGATCCACATCTGACGTTCGCTTTCAAATGCCCACATAGGGTCGTACGGTGGGAGAGACCGATCCGGGACACGGTCAATCCCTTTGCAGACCCCTGTAGGAACGGCGCGTCGTCTGTCCCGCAAACTTCCGTGTGGCGAACGATGCGGGAAAGTCAGTGGCGGAGAATACATAACCCACCAGGTCTCTTTCCCAAACGCCTTTCTACATGCATGGATGGTGTCGCCAACCAAGCTTCCCCCCTTATCAGCGATCAACTACCACCACCATCTGGGGTCGTCGCTGCAAGGGAAAATGTTCAGCCATCTTCCAACCCGTCACACAGCACCTCATTCGTCAGACCCCTATAGCCTAATCCTTCACATGTACTTTCGTTACACGTTCCCGTTGCGGCTTTTAAAGAAATGCAAGATATGAGACATATCACATTTTCTTCCCTCCCCCTCCCCCCTCACCCCCACTCCTCCTTCCCGCGGTACGTTCCGCTAATTCGCCACGTTGGAATGGATGGCCCTTTAACCCTTTTTTCGCCACGCGGGACAGACAGGCAACCCACCCTTTAGGTACCCCAAGAACCCCCGTGTCCCGTGTACATTCCCCGAAGAAGTAAGGTCTCCTGTAACTGCGGCCATCGACCACCATTTAGACATGCATGTCTCAGTGTTGGATCTCAAAGCGAGTAGAGATGTGATATTTGCAAGCCGCAAGAAAATCGACTCGCTTCCCTTTTGGGGCATGATGAGAAAAAAAAAAAAAAGGCCACGCTCGACGCGCCACTTCATGCCACGAAGGGGGAGGGAAGTTGGAGAAACGCAAAGACAAATGAAGCACGCTCCGAGCCAAGAAGAACCAGCGCTTTTCACTTCGCCACGGGCACTCATAATTACTGACCACCACCACCACCATCTCCAGCAATATGCATTACCAACCAGGACCAGCCATCATAAGCAAGCAAAGGAGAAGAAGAAAAAGAAAAAGAAGAAGAAGGAAAAGAAGAAGAAGACCCCCCCATCACAGCGCCTTCTCCACCGCGACCAACTCCTCGAACCCCAGCCTCCACTTGGCGCCCTCCTCCTTGCCGGGCCGGGGCAGCGGCCTGCGCGCGTAGCCGCCGTAGCCGAAGAAGGACACGAGCGCGCTCTTGGTGCCGACGACGCCGCCGCGGATGGCGGCCCAGTCGCCCCTGGCGACGACGGCCTGCAGCTCGCGGGCGGCCTTGAGGTCGCCGCGCTCGTACAGCCGCACCAGGCGCACGCAGGCCTTGGGGGCGACGTTGGCGAGGCCGGCGATGATGCCCGACCCGCCGGCGACGAGGGTCTGCAGGGCGAAGTCGGCGGAGCCGCCGGCGCAGAAGAAGCCGGAGCCGGCTTCGGCGGGGGTGGCGGCGGATGTGGCGGCGGCGACGCGGGCGAGCTTGCCCGTGTTGCCGCAGGTGAGCTTGACGCCGACGATGTTGGGGTGGGCGGCGGCGAGGGCGGCGATCTGGTCGGAGTTGAGGTCGAGCCCGGCGACGGCGCCCGGGTAGTTGTAGATGAGCACCGGGACCGGCGACGCGGCGGCGACGGCGAGGAAGAAGGAGGCCACCGTGTCGGCCGCGAAGAGGCCCTGGTAGTAGGCCGGCGGCAGCACGAGCGCGTAGTCGCCGCCCGCGGCGTGCGCGTCGACGCAGAGCTGGATCGCCTCGCGCGTGGATTGCGCGCCGCAGCCGACGATGACGGGCAGCTGGGTGAAGCCGGCGGCGTCGAGGGCTTCGCGCGTGGTGGTCGTGATCAGGTTGCGCTCGGCGTGCGAGAGGTGCACGGCTTCGCCGTTGGAGCCTTGGGTGGTGATGCCTGCGACGCCGGCTTGGGCTAGACGGACGGCATGGGAGGCCGTGGTCTCGAGGTCGACGTCCTCACTCACGGGGTCGAAGAAGGCGGGGGTGGGGACGTAGACGCCGGGCAGCAGCGGGCGTCTGCCCGTGTTGTTCGTGATGTTGGGTTGCTGGACGGCGTCGGCAGTCATGGTGTAGTTACCGGTGGAGGGTGGTGTTTCTTGGTGAGGGGACATGGTCGGGCGGGGCGTAGATGGAGGGTTTTATGGCGAGGGCTGCGATGGTTGAGGTGAGGTGAAGCAAGAGCGTTCGGAGGGTCGGCACGAATGGGGGAATTGATATACGGCGGAAGCAGCGTGGGATGTATCATGAAGGCATAGAAGGAAAGAAATAGCCGAGGCGGGATCGGCCATAGGGCAGGCTGGAGAGGGCGTGGGGGTTGCAGCGTGTGGAGAGGCAATTAGGTATGGGAGGCAAGGTCGGACGGGCAGCAAAGACAGCGGACGGGAAGGCAGACAGTGCAGAGGGCGACGGTTGCAAACGGATCAGGCACCGGGCGGGACAGGCCAATCGGGAGGCAAAGCGAGCAGCCAGGTGGTGTTGAGACGGAGGCGTGGATTGGCCGGCTGTGGCTCTGCTCTGTGGCTCCGGCTCCATAGCGTGGGGGTCACTGGACCTGCTCGCTGCTCGTCTGATATCATTTAGCTGTCACCGCAACGCGCGAGGCCTCCGCTGGTGTTTCCTGCTGTCATGGCCACGCCCCGCGACGCGTGCTGATGGCAGAAACCTCGAACGGTCGCAGCGGGCACCACTCCTTGCACGGGGCGCGCGTCATGGGACCCGGCGGGGCGATACTGGGCGGGTGCATCGGCGCTGCGAGGCTCGGGCAGGCTGCAGCACGAGATCTCGGAGCGGCGGAGAGGCGGAGGCGGTGCGGTCGAGATGGACGGTTGTTCCTGGCAGTCGGCAGCTTCGCCTCAAGCGACGACCCCCACGCGTGGCGATCCCAGCCGGCACCACAACCTCCATCAAAGCCCCGAACGAACCGCCGCCTCGGCACCCTGCACTCGCTGCCGATGTGCCACTGCTTCCTGCCGAGCCGACCTCGTTGTTACTTCCGGACGTCGCATCAGCCTGCCTGCTTTCGACGGGCTAGCCCTGTCGCTGGCCGCCGCATGCACCTCTCGGTCCAGCACCGCCGCTGACCGGTGTCCTCGATGATAATTCCTCGACTGCGTCGGGCTGAGCTTGTCCGAGGGCAGCCTGGCCTGGCCTGGGGAGAGCTGCGCCTCGAACCAAGGCCGGAGCAGAAGGCCTACCCCACAACGGGCAAGGGAGCCGTCTCCGCGTTCCCCGGCGAGGGTCCAAGAGGCACCCTGGAGCTAATCATTCTTGTCCACTGCTGCCGCTTGACCGGCCTCGACGGACGGCCACGGGCAATGGTGGACAAACTGCCATCCTTGTCCTGCAGAAGCTATATGAGGATCCATGTGATGGATGCGAGCCTGCGGCTGCATCATCGGCAGCCCTTAACGTGCGTGCTGCGCTTGGCGCCCTCGCCATAGGCACCGCGCAGCCTCCATCCCGCGCGAGTCGCTGGTTTTGAAGGGGTAATAATTACTCGATGGGCGGAAGAGGATCAATGGCATCGATCCAAAGACCAGCAGAACGAAGCTCCGCATCGCGCCCCAGGCCTCCACACCCCGCCCTACGCATTTACCCCGCCTCGAGCCCTCCCCATACATGTAGCCACCGCCTCCGGCTGATGGCTCCACAGTATACATCTCGCCTTGTACGACCGACTGCTTTTCCTTCCGCGTGAGCCATTTTCCACACCTTGCCCGCTCTAAGCGACGGCAATTGATTGCAGCTTGGTAATCGCCGTGGCTGAATGTAGCATGATGATCCCGTAGCGTGCAGAAACAGGAAGCCTTCAGCCGCGGCATCTCGGCACCGAAACCTAATGCTCGAATGATCGAAGCCGGGCGCGGCTGTAGGTGCCGACTGCGTAGGATGCTCCGCTGCTGCTCGATGATGGTCTATCTATCTGCATCACTGTTCCTCCTCGGGCTTTGTGCAGGCCTTCGAACGCCGCCCCACGCCGTCCTATCTTTCGATATTCGCGTCGTCTCGGACCCGGGGCTCTGTATGTACGGATTTGGAGGCGAGCACCGTCGATCAGTCCATTCCTAGTCGCGGGACATCGCCTTTCGTCAGCATGCAAGGAGCAGGTAGGTTAATGCGCGCGATTTTTGCGATCCAGCTGATGTTCTGCGAGCGGTTGAGATTGGAGGCTCGGCAGGTTGGGGCGTTCTAGACGTCAGCTCAACGCGTCAATCGACATGGCCCCATCGGCAGGAATCACCCGTACGCTCTGCAGCCTCCTCAGTATCCTCATAATCGAATTGGTGTCCATCTCCAAGCCCCCGAAGCGCCCAAGTCTGGACCGTCGTTCAGCTTGTGGTGATTTGTCGAGGCCGTCCATTGTGTGACCCGATGTCGGCCCTCGACCTGTCTGCTGCCTTCTCTGCATTGTACACTCGAATGGGCACCCAGCCTTGGAATCCTGAGCCAAGTGGGCGAGGATTCTGCAAAAAGTGGCAGCACAGCGGCTGGGTGATGGCTTGTTACGCTTGTGCCTAGGACCTGACTAGCGGAAGTGAATCTGAGCCTTTGTCCTTGTAAACATCTCCGATGCCTGACTTTCTAACGGCTGTGACGGACCAGCACTCTCCTGCTGAGCCCACAGCCGGTGGAAGAGGCTCCAGCCGTTGGCTCCGGCCGTTGGCTCCCTGCGATGCTTCCCCCAGGCAACCAGATGGCCAGTGCGCCTTCCGAACGTGTCGAAAATACCCAACGAACGCGACTTAAAAAACGCGTCGAGCGAAAACTGCAGCTCCACCAACCCTACACCACCGCTTGCGCGACGAAGCGGGAACGATCGCTCTTGTTGAGCCGTCATTACTTGGAGTGGCATTCGTTCACTTCTCCAACCCCTCAAGCGCAGCATTGCTTCACAAGCACCGTCCGGCGTCGAAACATTCAGCCACGCTCTTCAAGCCTGCACAAGATGTTTGGTTTCGTGGCAATGGTTGGCCGTGTGGCCCAACAGGTGGCCCGCACGTTCGGCGCCATGCTGTCGGCGTCGCACCCGGTGGCCCTCGCCCGGCGTGTGCGTTGGGCCTTGAACCCTCCCAAGGTACACTCTCCTCCCATCCACGGCTTCAAGAAGCTCAGATCTGCACTGATCAGTCCATCGCCAGAGTTCCTTCGAGGGTGCTGACAACTACCTTCTCGCCCTGCCTCGCGAGCTCCGCGACCGCGTCTACGAGTACCACATCCACCAGCTCACCTTCAACTACATCAGTAACCCCACCTGCAACCATGTGACCAACTTGACTCAGACTGAGCTACACTTTATAGGCCACATGTCGGGTGCCGGTCTTGACACTAACTGGCGCGCCTTCAAGGAGGCACGCGGTCTCCACCCGTTGTCCGACGGTTACGATCCCCAGGTCAGCCCCGAGCTCGAACAGGCCTATCTCAGGACCAGCACCTTCCATACCGCCGTCAAGTTGGCCGCAGACTCCAAGGGGGTTAAGAGTTCCCTGCTCAAATGTCTCGAAAACATCGGCCGTGGTGCTGCTGGTCAGATCTGCAACCTCCAGCTTCGCATTCTCACGTACAGCCCAGAGTCCTACACTGAACTCATTTGCAACCCTGACGCCCTCCATGATGCTGACTTTGCGACCATGGTTGCCGAAGAACGACTTGATCAGCGCAATGAGATGAGGCACTGTGCTGCCAGACTGGCGAAGCTACTCAGGGCGTACAGATTCTGCGGACGACTTGGCCTGGTGGGTCAATACATGGGTGAAAGAGGTGTGTTCTTCAGTGCTACTGTGATGAAGAAAGGCCTAGAGGTTGCGGATGCGGCCTTGCGAAAGGGAATGGACTGGAAGGACGTCATCCAGGAGGTCCTCGTAGGCGAAGAGATGGATGCCCTTGTCAGGTTCTCAGCTGAACGTAAGTCCACCCTCCTTCACAGACACTCTATGATTGAAAGGGGCTCATGAAAATCATTCCAGCCACTGTGACTGTGGTCACCTCTGTGAACACGGAGATCGAGTGGTGCTTCGTCAACGTCGACTTCTCAAAGGAGTAGAACACCAGCTGGTGTGAGGCATACTACGCTCCCAGTTGGGGGAAAGAGCTGGACCTGGAGGACATATTCCGACTACAGAAACTCGATCAGTTGGGTATGTTCGGACGGTAGTGGATCGATTTGATTACATCGATTCCAGCAAGTGCTAGGTCTGATACACATTACACTCTAAGGGTACCCGGAGGAGTGCACACGCTCTTCAGGCAGGGTTTGTGTAGAATGCAAATTCTATCGAGAGCGTACATGCGACTCAACAGTCTACTTTCAATGCTAAGCTTCCAGTGCCACGGTAATGCATTGTGCCGATCGTCCGTTCCTGGAACTACATCAGTAGTGGACTGAGTCGCGCGACGATCATTCCTCCTTCGATGTTCGCGTTCCCTTAAATCCAACGTCAGAGCAATTCAAACCGGTTCCTCTTCCGATTATATACATCGAACATGCCGTTTGAACGCCCTTCTCTACTGATGGAACCTCCACAGCGTGCGCTCCCTTTGACGATTGAGTCGTCACCATGACTCTCAGCATCAACGCCAGCTTCGCTTACGAGGACAAGCGACGCAGTCCTATTCCGAGCATCCGGATACCGCGATAACGGACAGCAGCCACAACATGTCTATAAGAAATTACACATCGGAGCCGGCCGGGTTGCAGTACCATGCGGTTCCTGGCAGGGCCAAGCGATATCGCGGCCAATGAAACAGCCGACAGACGCAACGAGGGCCAGGCGCGAGATACGCGAACACGCCCGCCAAGGCGCTTCATCTCCGCTCCACGGCGGCGGAGCAGCTCGAAAGGGCAGACACCTTCTAGTTCTCGTAACTGCCAGCTTGGCGGATGCTTGGGACGTGACGACGCCAACGACGAAGATGTATATAACGAGCCGACGCGGTGCGCCGTTGGCAAGAGAAGGAGACAGCAGCCACTCCGGCCGTACTCGAACATGTGGGCGTCTTCAGGGATTCCATGGGCCAAGGTCGCCGCCACGGCGCTGCTGTACCTGCACACCGCGTCCGCCGTCACCATCAGCGAGATCAACGGCGACGCCTTCATCTCGCCGCTCAAAGGCCAAGCCGTGACCAACGTGACCGGCCTCATCACCGCCAAAGGACCGTCCGGCATCTGGATCCGCTCGCCTACTGCCTCGGAGAGCGTCGGCTCCGACTCCATCTACGTCTTCTCCAGCAGCATCGGCGCCAACCTCACCGTCGGCGATGAAATCAAGCTCGATGCCACCGTCGCCGAGTACCGGTCCTCGTCCGCGTACCTCTACCTCACCGAGCTGTCCTCGCCCAAAAACGTCGTCGTCGTGTCCTCCGGTAATGCCGTCGAGCCTGTCCTTGTCGGCAGCGGCGGTTTGACGCCGCCTACGAAGCAGTTTTCAAGTCTGGACGGCGGCGATGTGTTCGCGGTGCCGAACAACGAGAGCCAGATTTCGGTTTTTAACCCCGCGCTGCAGCCGGACGTGTACGGGATGGACTTTTGGGAGAGCTTGTGCGGCGAGCTGGTGACGATCGAGGCACCGGTAGCGCTGGCGAGGCCGAACTCGTACGAGGAGGTGTGGGTGAGGGGGAACTGGACGGTGACGGGGTTGAACGGGAGGGGCGGTTTGACCATGACGGATGCTGGTACGTTTTCCCCCGAGTGCCACGAGAGGCAAGCCAGCTGACGCAGTTCCGTCTCTCCCTTGCCAGACGCCAACCCCGAAGCCATCATCATCGGCGACCCCCTGGACGGCACGACCAGCCCAACCACCATCAAGCTCGGCGACACCCTCTCCGACATCACCGGCGTCATCACCTACGCATACGGCTTCTACTACCTCCTCCCCACCACCGCCCTCACCGTCCTCGGCTCCGCCCTCCCCGCCCTCCCTCCCCCCACCACCCTCACGTCCACCAACTCCTCCTGCTCCGGCCTGACCTTCGGCTCGTACAACGTCGAGAACCTGTCGCCGACGTCGCCGCACCTCCCATCCATCGCCGCGCACATCGTCACGCACCTCGCCTCGCCCGCCCTCCTCTTCCTGCAGGAGATCCAAGACGACACGGGGCCCAGCACCGGCGACGGCGTGACGTCGTCGAACCGCACCCTGTCGGCGCTCGTCGCCGCCATCGCCGCCGCCGGCGGGCCCGCCACGTACGCCGCCGCCGCCATCGACCCCGTCGACGGCGCCGACGGCGGCCAGCCCGGCGCCAACATCCGCGTCGCCTACCTGTACGACACGGCCAGGCTCGCCCTGCTCAACCCCAACCCCGGCAGCGCGACGGATGCCGCGGCGCCCCTCTCGCCCACGCAGCTCTCCTTCAACCCGGGCCGAATCGACCCCGCCAACGCCGCCGCCTGGTCCGACAGCCGCAAGCCGCTCGCCGCGCTGTGGGAGACGACCGACGGAAGTGGGAGGCTGTGGACCGTCAACGTGCACTGGGCCAGCAAGGGCGGCTCGAGCGCCCTCGCGGGCGACGCGCGGCCGCCCGCCAACGGCGGCGTCGACGCGCGCGCGGCGCAGGCGGACGCGACGGCGGCGTTTGTCGCGCGCGTGCTGGATGTCGACGCCGGCGCGCACGTCGTCGTGGCGGGCGACTTCAACGAGTTTGCGTTCGTGGCGCCCGTCGCGCGCTTCGTCGGGGGGAGTGGGTTAGAAGATGCGGATGTGGTGGCGGGGGTGGGGGAGGTCGAGCGGTATACGTATCTGTACGACGGCAATTGCCAGCAGCTGGACCATGTGTTTGTGAGTGAGGCGCTGGCGGCGAAGGGGGTTGGGTATGAGCATGTGCATGTTAATACGTGGGCGGATGGGGAGGGGGTGGTGAGCGATCATGATCCTAGCGTGGGGAGGGTGGATGTTTGTGTTTGATTGCGATGGGATGGGGTGGATGGGTGCGTGGGCTTCTCGGGGGAAGTGGCTCGGCGGGTGACGGAAGTGATTGCCCACCCGCGTCTGCTTCATGGAAAAATTCTACGTGGGATAGGTAGTTGAATATGAGATCCGGACGTAAAGATTAGTCTTTAATACGTGGGTTTGTGTCCGGATCTTGTCTTCAACTGCCTATGTTAATTCTGATGATGCGGGATCTATGTAAGGCGGACACGGGTGGGCAATTTCTTTTGTCACCCGCTGTGGTGGGAGGTGGAGTTAGCTGGAGAGGAAGGAAACTTTCACTAAGATGTCATGAACGAATGAGCCTTTGTTATAAATGAGCGTTGAATGCGAATTTGCAGGGGCAGAGTCTGGTAGCATGCGATACCATGCCCAATGAGACCACTCATCGAAGATAAGGAATGTACATTTTCATACGCTAAAAAGTGCTTCTGAAGAACGGCTCACTGTATCTATACTTCGAACTCACAACTCTCCGTGTTTCGGGGCAGCATCCTCTTCAACAATCTCTTCGACCTCGATCTTAACAGGCTGCTGTTCGGTGTCTACCTTGACATCCTCCTCCTTAGACTCGACGATGACGCTTTGCGGCAGCTTCTCCTTCTTACCCTCACCCATCTTGACAGCATCGATCCACTCCTCGACACTCTTTTGAGAGTAGTCGCTGCCCGAGTAGTGCTTCCACCAGGACTTCTTGGAGTTCGTAACGATCAGCTCGAAGTCCTTCTCGTTCAAACCGAGCTCCTTGCGGAGCTTGGCGGCACCTTCATTGTTAAGAGGAGCTGTGAACACAGGGAACAGGCGGTGGCCACCCTGGGTGTGCTTCTTGATAACTTCGGTTAGGGAAGCAAGCGCAAGCTGCGCCTCCTCGGGAAGCGGCTCGGTGGCGTCAGTCTTCGAAGGGAGAAGAGCCAGAATACAGTTGTGAGACTTCGTGGACAGACACTCCTTCTGAAGAAGCTCTTCGCTATCAAGCATGAGAAGGCGCGGACCAGAGTCGGTAACATCAATGGGCTTGCCCTCGTCAGATGTGGCGGCACCCTCCTCTTGCTTGGTCTCCTTCTTGGCCTCCTTCTTAGCCTCCTTCTTACCATTCTTATCCGCCTTAGCCTTCGCCGGAGCAGGAT
The DNA here is from genome assembly GCA_021495925.1 of Diplodia intermedia. Lineage (NCBI taxonomy): Eukaryota > Fungi > Ascomycota > Dothideomycetes > Botryosphaeriales > Botryosphaeriaceae > Diplodia > Diplodia intermedia. Next base: position 35,196 of record JAKEKT010000056.1, on the reverse strand, counting down.
CAGGGTTTGGTGAAGCGGCCTGGGAGAGAAACTCGACCATAGACTCCTTCTTCATCTCACCATCGTAGATAATGGCTTCCTTGTCGCCGCCGGGGAGCAGAACCAGGGTGGGGAACCTGCCGATACCGAGAGTCTCAACGGCCTTCTTCTCCTTGTTGCGGATCTGGGCGACCTGAATGCTCCCCAGAAAATCGATGGCCAGAGAACGCAGAAGCGCGCTAGTGGTGCCCTTGTCGGTGAACAGGATAGCCTTTGCGCCATCTTTGTCCTCGCTCAGGAAGTCGTCGAACTCCTTGTCAGTCACGCGCTTGACGTGGTTGGGGATCTTCTCGATAACGGCATCGACGATAGCCTTTGCGCTCCTGGCGCCCTTGTAGTCCTCCACCGCGGGCTTGCCCGGCTTCTTGCCGGGGCGCACGATCTTGAGGGTGGGAAAGCCCTGGACACCCATCTCGGCGCAAAGTCGCTTGTTGACATCGTCGTCGCAGTCAACGGCGGCAACCTTGGCAAGGCCGGCGAGGCTCTTGGCGACCTTCTCGTAGGTAGGCTTCAGGTTCTGGCAGTGGCCGCACCAGGGCGCGTAGAATCTAGTTGCGGGGGTCAGAAGCTAGGACCAAGTGGTGTTGCGACTACACCGGCAGCTTACTCGACAATCTGGCGCGCGTCAGTGGCATTCCAGCAGTGCAACGTCCGGCAGCACTTACAGACGTGTGGTTGGACTTCGCGATCAAGCTGCTGTAGTCCTTTGCCTCGACCTGCAGGACGGGCGAGTTCTTGGGGTACATGGCAGCGAGGGCGGGCGACGAGAAGAAAAAGGCGACCGCAGCAGCGGCCAATGTCTTGTGGGACACCATGGCGGCTGGGGAGCTGCGGACGAGGAGCGGGAGCAGAGTGAGAGGGCGAGCGTGAGGGGCGGGCGCGCGAGCAGCAGCAATAAAAGCTGTGGTGCAAGTGCAAGCTGGCCTCAATGGCGCTAATCGATTCGCGGGGATTCGAGAAGGCGCATCTCCCGCGGGCTGAGGTGGCCAGAGCTCCAGGCGGTCAGCCGCACCAGCACCACAACGTCAGGCACCCGCGCTCCATCCCACTCCCCACCTTCCTCGCCAGAAGCCCGCCATGACGTCCAATATACCCCAGGGCCTGAAGGCCGCCGACATCACCCGCTTCGCCCAGCGCGCCGCCCAGCTCGAGAAGTTCAAGCCCGTCGTCTCCTACTGGTGTAGGTCCCCGCCGCGCAGCCGCACCCCGCCAAGCTGACCCTAATGCAGGTGAATATTTCATCGTGAACCAGATCATTGCCAAGGGCCTGCACACCGCCGACGAGGAATGCATGCAGTACACCACCACCCTGATGGATAAGCTGGAGCAGACCAAAACCCAGCATGCCGACAATGACGCCATCCTCGACGACGTTGCTGCGAAGGTCTACGTCGAGCAGTTTGCGCTCGAGACCTTCCAGAGGGCCGACAACGCCGTGCGCGCCAACAAGGCTTCAGCGTACGCACATGGCCCCTCCCTGTCCAATTGCCTGCTAACATGCCCTCAGCCAGACTGCAGACACCTTCCGCGCCGCTGCCACCTTCCTTGACCTCATGGGCGTCTGGGGTCCCTTGGATCCCGAGCTCGCCGCCAAGTCGAAATTCGCCAAGTACCATGCTCTCCGCATTGCCAAAGCCCTGAAAGCCGGCGAGGACCCGAATCTGTCCAATCCCGTACAAGAGCCCGAGCCTGCCACCGAAGAATCCGCCCCCATGCTTGATCCAAACGATCCCGAAGTCCAGCGCATCAACGGCAATTCCTCGCTGCAGCCCACCGTTGAGACGGCTCCCCCTTCTTTCGCCCCCTCTCCCTCCCAGGAGCCCAACGCCCAGCCCTTCCCCGGCGAGGGCCCCACCCACGGCGACGTCTCCCCACTCGAGGCCGCAGAAGACCAGGACCGCCAGAACTCTGTTGGCGGGGGCTACTTCCCCGCCGTACCTACCTTCACATCCGAGGTTCCTGCCCCCAGCCTACCCACAGCGCCGGAGCAGGCTATGGACGACGCGCCCCCAGCGGCTCCCAACGATGGCCAGTACAACCCGAAGGACTTCTACCAACAGCCCCCTTCAGCGCCTACGGCTTTCGCGCCACCGCCATCGCAGGGCGTGCCGCCCATCGCACAGACCAACATACCGCCGCCTACGGCTCCCCGAGGAATGGACAGTTATAGGACGGATGACGATTCGGTGATGAAGGCGCAGAAGCATGCGAAGTGGGCAATCTCGGCGTTGAACTTTGAGGACGTTCCCACGGCGGTCAAGGAGTTGAGGAACGCTCTGGAGACGCTTGGTGCGCGATGAAGCCCAGGGCGGCTTGGTTCTTAGGATGCGCGTTTGGATTTTGAGCGTTGTCAACTCGCGTTGATTGTTCGTACCCGCTGTAAGATTGAGTGAGATACCCCGAAAGGATTGTTATGTTCGAGAGTAGTTTACAGAGTTACAGTGGATTTTTGAAATGAAAAACATGTATTTTTATCAACTCGGGCGGACGCTTACTTTCCTTGCTGGAAGGACGCTTTGCGAAACAAACCCCATTGTCAACAGAGAAATTGGAAGTGTCGGGGCTGGTACGAGTGACGGAATATTTGGGCAAGTGGGGGGTTGGTTAGGCGGAGGACGTTAAGTCGAGTGTGGAGGGGATGATGGCACGCATGTCCACCCACGACCCTACTCATGTACTTGACACATACAACGCTCTAATTGGAATATGCAGTAGAAAAGATCTGGGTTTAGGGCCATACAAAAGCTCTCAGTCACAGTCTCGGCTCCATGCGCGGTTAGGGTGTTGTTCACCAAGCTAAAGATCTTCCAACCAACCTCACTTCAGCAAAAGAATCCTACCATCTGGAATAATTCTCACCGGCGCTTGCTTCTGGGCTGCCGGCCCGGTGAAATATTCTGCCTCCTTCCATAACTGACAGGGAAGCTTTATAAGTGTTTGGGCTTCCAATTTTCCCGCCGCTTCCACACTCAACTTCAACACCCGCTCCGCCACTCATCGTCGCAATCCTTTCATTGTTTCACACAGACCGCAAACCGCCCACAAACACGGGTTTCTTCGACCGCATCAAGGCTGCCGTTCGCAAGGTTGCCAACATCGTCGCCGCTGGCTTCAAAACTGTCACGAAGACCGTTGCAAAGGCCGTGACAACCGTCACGAACGCCGTGAAGACGGTTGCTGCCAAAGTTGCGACCGCCGCAACCAAACTCAAGAACAACTTCAACACCTTCATCGCCAAGGCATCCTGCGTATTGAGGAGGATTCGCTTCAAGCTCCGCATCAAGATCACCCGTGCCATTTCGTGAATCAAGGCAAACCCTTGGAAAGCCGCCGGCATCGCCGCCGCAATCGCTCTAGCCATTGCTATACCTCCTATCATTCTGCACGTCATGGGTTTCACCGCTGGCGGTATCGGTGCAGGTGAGTGAGAAGAAACAGCGCATTCCCCGATCTCACCGTGAGCGCAATTCCAAAGTGAGACCGAGACTGACCTCGCAACCAGGTTCCGCCGCCGCGGGGATCCAAGCGTCAACCGGTTCCGTCGCCGCTGGCAGTTTGTTTGCCACTCTCACTAGTGCAATGATGGGCGGATACGGTGTTCCGATTGTGTTTGGCTCAATCGGTGCCGTCTATGCCGCTGGAGTGACTGGACTGGTCCTGTCGAAGGGGAGATTCAGTGGTGACGCCCACATGGCTGGCGCCGGTGATAGCAACGGCAACGACGACGACGACGACGACGGCGACAGCCACGATGGTGGAGATTCCAAGGCTATCAAGAAGGATTGAACAATGAGCCGCATTTTGGTTGGTCGCCTCCGCCAAAGGCCCTCGATACCAAGCTAGTCTCATACAATGGGTGTTACTGTTGGCTGAACCTGGATAGTATGGGATTGATTATTGGAATGGTTGCGTGTTCGATACTCCAAACTGGCACAGTATATCGGTTAAAAGATCCCGGTTCAATACATTGGCAAGAACTGACTCATGAACGATATAATGAAGTGGTGATCCTGCTCTTGCCACGCTCTATTGTGAAGACCCTTCGTAGTCAGTTCCCCAGGCTGCCACTCCGGCAAAACGTTCTGCCTGCATCCGTATTAAATATGAAGCCGCTACAAGCGTGGGCTTATCCATATTTCCGCCTTCGTAGTTACTTCACCGCACCCCCACTCCGTCCCTCACACCCTTCATCAGCAACGCAGCCATCCACAACCATGGCCTCGTTCGTGTTTGCTGCCGCCACGCGCCGTAAAGCGATAGCCGCGTCCGCTCTCGTCGTAGCGGTCGTTTTGGTGCCGCCGGTCATTGCCGTCATCAAGATCAAGCAAGCCGCCACGAACGCTTGCATCTCAGTCAAGAACAAGCTCGAAAGCTTCCGCTCTAACGCGCCTCCCATCATCAAGAAGGAGCTCATTCGCATCAAGCATGCTATTAGCACTCGCTTCTCGCTCATCATCGCCTGGGTGAAGGAACACCCGTACCTCACCGCCTTGATTGTCATCGCAATCATCCTGGCGATCGTTCTTCCTCCGGTCATACTCCATGCTGCTGGCTTCACTGCCGCTGGCGTCGCTGCTGGTACGTCAAAAAAGAGGAACAACAGCCTCGCTTACTCACCATGGTCCCGATAGCACGCGAGTGAGACTGACCCGCGCAAACAGGATCGCTTGCTGCGGCAAGTCAGTCGTCCATCGGCGGAGCAGTCGCGGCAGGCAGCACCTTTGCCACTCTCACAAGCGCCGGAATGGGTGGATACGGCCTCCCTTGTTTCATTGGTGCTGTAGTGGCCGTCTACGCCACTGGAGCACTTGGAGCGTCGGCATGGTACCGGTTCTCTGAAGACTAAGGTGACAAGGTTAGCAAAAACAACTCTGGTGCCATCGTAATAGATACATGGACTAATGGTAGCCGGAAGGAAAAAGTCGATGAAGCTTCTGGCTTATCGAGATGCAACGCTTTATCCGTGGCCGGGAGCTGGAGCGTTTTCGCCAATTCGACAGCCTGGATTCGGAACAGCGCCACCAGTTGACATCAGTGGATTCAGTTTTCCATACAGCGTCCTCACAAGAGGCCGGGCAATACACTTCGACCGGCCTTCAGCCCATATCTCCTTCTCGGACTTTTCTTTCTACTCGGTCAGGTTTAGCCGCACAGTCCAGCTTCACTGCTGCGTTTGGTCTGTCTTCTCGGCTTTAATCAAGGATCCATAGTTAATGGATTAACATGGACTTTCTTATTAGCGTGAAAGTGATATGCTGAAGTGATGACTCAATACTTGTGGATGTCGCATCCTATCTACATAAGATGTCACTCTTTGCGGCCATGTTCCTCAACCTACACACTGCCGCGGCAAGACATATTCAGTGAGGCGCCTCCAACTTCATGACCGCTGGATATGCCTCCCACCTTCACATGCAATACACACCTCGCCTTGACTTTTCTCACTCAACCTCAACTCCCAATTTCCGTCCACACCGTTCACCAACCGCCGCCACTTCCCACAAAGTGAAGCAGGACACATCGCCAAAGTCTTCAAATGCGGCGTTGCGTCAAAGAATCTCTCAAGCCAGACTCCCGATCCAGCAAACAGACCGCCACGGAAGCCTCAACATCCCCCCACCGAGGCGAGGCCCACCATCAAGCAGCTCACCCACCCGCCGCTTCCGCTTCACTCCGCGCATTCCAGACCAGTTCTTTCATCCACAAAACAGCTGCCATATCGCTGCCAACATACGTCCGCACATCGCCCGCCCGAACGCCGCCGGTTCCACTGCCATCTCGGTCCCGCAGCCGGTGGGTGGAGGCGAGAGAAGAGAAAAGACCAAACTGCATGCGCGCGCCAGGTAAAAAAAAAAAGTGAGACCGATTGACCGACCCACTCAGACAGGCTCTGTCGCAGCAGCCATCCAATCCCAGGATCGGATGGTGTATTGTCAGAGAGTTTCACATAAACCTTCGTCTGAACTCACAAAATGATGTGATGTCTGTATATGGAAAATCTTGTACGGCATTTCCGGCAGTTTCGTCGATGTCGGCTGTGATGACTGCGGGTTACTTCATGTATGTACAAGAGGGAATCCAAGGTGAGAATGAGCAGGCTATTATTACATCTACCATCCAGACCTATCCAAGAGTGGTAAGTCTGGACGATGGCGTACCAAGAATCGCCCTGGCCGTGTCCTTCATCGAGTCATGTCAAACACCCGGCGTGAGTTAAATCAGACCGCATGGCTTTCACTCAGCTGCCTCCCCAGCCTGCATTATTACCAGCAGCGAGACTTGCAGACGCAGAGCTTCCAATGGTTTACTGCTCGGAAATTCAAACGGTATTTTATTGGGACTTGCAGTATCGACTAGCTCAAGAACCACGCAGATGTTTGAACAGCTTAATTTCAATAACAAAATTCAAAAATCCACCACTACCAGATTCCTCACAAAGGGTAATAATGACCACCTTGGGATATCATGAGCATACGGAGAGCAAAAAGGAAGAACAGAAAAAGCAGAAGTCGAAGTAACCAGACATTACATCATACGGTAGGTTAATTTCGTGCAGGTTCATGAGAGCGAGAGTGGAGGTTGCTGCGAGATCACCAGTTGGTGTCCCTTCCCTCGGATTGACCGCCGTTGCTATTGCCGTTGTCGGTTGCCCCATAGGTCGCCGCTCTAGCCTTTGAACGGCCAGTGATGTCTTGCCATGTAGCGTTGAAGCGGCGACCCGTGCTGGACAGCAAGCCTTCCTCTTCTTCTTCCTCAAGGTCTTCATCGAGTTGGGCCACGTCGAGCCTTGGAGTACGGAACAACATGGTGATGAAAACGATCAAATACACCGCTGGACATTGTCAGCTCGGTCCTTCAAAGGAGTAGGAAAAGTTGTACTAACCAAGGAATGCAAATTGGGCCCAGAAATCCACCACACCGAAGAATGGGAAGTTTACCGTCACACGGTTGATGAAAGTCGTGACTACACTGGGAGTGCAGACATCCTTCGCGACGGGGTTCTCTGCGAGCTCGGTGCAAGGCTTAATGGCACTCTTGTGTTGCGAGCAGTCCGGCTGCTCTCCTGGGTGCTGGGCAGGACGGTCGCAATAGGTCTGAGGGCCAAAAGTGGCATATTGCGGCGCAATCATCATGGCAACCGAGTAGTTGATGGCCAGAACCATCAACGTCAGAAGCACCGTTGCAAGAAGAAGGGCCTGAGGGCTTGTGTGGCCCTTCCTGATCCGGAAGATGGTGATCCAGAGGAAGCGGATGCCCACGGTGGCAATGCCGACAACTGATGCGGAGAACAAGAAGAGGACCAGCAGAAGGAAGATTATGTAGTCAATGGGGAAAACCTTCGAGGACTGCACGAAGATCCAGTTGACGGGTTGGAAGATGTTGATGTGGCCAAGCACGTAACCACATCCGGCCTTGCAAATCGAGTTCTTTGCCTTGTCGATGCCGGTGATCAGCATGGAGACGAAGATCAGGAGGGCGAAGATCATCAGGAGGAGTCCACCGAGTAGCTTGATGGGTCTGAAGACGGCCTCAATCTTGATCCAGACCCTCATCAGCCAACCCTGTTCCGAGCCGCTGGCTTCAACCGCAAGACGCTCCCGCCTGACGAGAGTGCGCTCTTCGCGCACAAGGGACTCAAGCTCGCGACGATCGCGAGCATCCAAGCCTTCAGGACGGCCCTCGTTGCGACGCTCGAGCTGTCTCTGACGCTCGCGGTTTGAGTCGAGCTGCGACGCTGTGTTCTCGGCCAATGTTGGGGCAGAGATGGACGGAGCAGACTTGATCATGGCTGCAGGCAGCAGCGCGAGGCCGGCAGCTGTGTAGAGGACGTACACGACAGTACCAACGGTAATCAAAAGGCCCAATGCGAAGGTGAGGGCTCGCTCGCCATCTGATAGGGTGTATTAGTTTTCTATCTTTGGACCGAGCACCAAGGACGACTTACGATTTTCAGCCAAGAGGTTCTTGAAATAATCCAGGTCTAGGTGCCTGTGCTTGGTGCTCTTCGCAACAGGTACGAAGAAGCCAACCAGGAACAGAATCACGACCAGCACGATCAGAGCGATGGTATACTTGAGGGCACCCCAAAGGCGGCTGCCAATGGTCTGCGTGCCATCCTCTTCGGCACCCTCGTCGTACTCTTCGTAGAAGAAGTAGGTGAAAGGAACGACCAGAAGGCACAGCACGGCATCCAGCGAGTACAGGGTGTAGTATACAATCTTCAGAGTGTAAACAATGTCGTCAACCCTGTCGTGCGTGGCCCAGTCCTTGCGGCGACCCTCCTTGGAGATGTTGGTGGCCGAGGTGAGGGCGATGTCGACGGGCATGAGCAGGATGGTGGCCCAGAGGGCGCTCACGGTGAAGATGCATACTGTGGTCACGGAGGCGGCGCGTTCGCGAGGGGTCTGGTAGATGTAGACGAAGATGGCGGCGATGGCCAGTAGGATGACGATTGCGACGGCGTAGGCGACCCAGATCAAGCTCGTCTGGATGAGCGCCATGGCGGAGAGATTGCGTCTGCAGGCGACGCTGGAAGCTGGCGGGGGAGGATCAGTCGCAAATTTTGGGAGAGCGAAGCAAGAAGTGGGCTGGGCAGGTGCAGGAAATGATTCCGGGCGGCGCAGGTGAAGCTTGCTGCGGGAGCTGTTCACGATGACGTGGGGACGTGCGCACCGCCACAGCCACCGCGATCCGCGTTGCTCCTGCAGCCACAGCAATGAATGCTTGGCGCGTTCGGCATTCCGCTTCGCGACCACCACCACCGCGCCCGCCACTGACCGCGTCCATTGCCTCGCGCACCATGCTCGCGCCTGTCCTGCGCCCCCTCCGACGACACCATGCAGGTCTATACTGAGCTCACCCCGCCCACCGCCGTCTCCAATGCCGTCAGCCTGGCCTTCCTGGGCCCCAAGGCCCACAACCTCGTCGTTGCGAAGACGTCGCTGCTTCAGATCTTCGAACTGAAGTCCATCGTCACCGAGGTCAGCCAGGCTCAGAAGGATGGTCCCGCTACAGCTGTCGCCGTCGACGATCCCTCCGAGCCCGCCGACCTGTTTGTCCAGCGAACCGAACACACCTCCAAGCTGGTCCTTGTCGCCGAGTATCCGCTGCAGGGCACCGTCCTCTCGCTCGCCCGCATCAAGGGCCTCGACACAAAATCTGGCGCAGATGCTCTTCTCATCGCTTTTCGAGATGCGAAGATGAGCTTGGTCGAGTGGGATCCTATCAACCATACACTATCGACCATCTCCATCCATTTTTACGAGGGCGAAGAGCTGCAGGGAGCTCCGTGGGATGCCGATTTGGGCCAGTATCACAACTTCCTGGTTGCCGATCCGAGCAGCAGATGTGCCGCCCTCAAATTTGGCGCGAGACATCTGGCCATTTTGCCGTTCCGTCAGCTCGGCGACGATCTAGTCGAGGGCGACGATTACGACCCGGACTTGGATGAGCCCATGGACGCTCCTGCCGCGAAGGAGAAGGCGACCAATGGCGATGTGCCTCAGACTCCATACAAGTCTTCCTTCGCACTGTCATTGCCGCAGATCGATCCTACATTGACCCACCCCGTCCACCTCGACTTTCTCCACGAGTATCGTGAGCCTACGTTTGGTATCATCTCAGCAAACAAGGCGGCCGCTGCTTCACTGCTCTACGAGCGTCGGGATGTTCTTACCTACACGGTGTTCACGCTGGATCTGGAGGAGAAGGCATCCACCGCCCTGCTTTCAGTCCCCGGTATTCCGTACGATACTTCCAAGGTCCTCCCATTACCTCTACCTGTTGGTGGCGCCCTCCTCCTCGGCGCAAACCAGTTCATTCATGTCGATCAAGCTGGAAAAACCAACGCGGTTGCTGTCAATGAATTTGCCAAGCAATGCTCCTCTTTCCCAATGACCGACCAGTCTGACCTTGCAATGCGGTTGGAGGGTGCTAGCGTAGAGCTCCTGTCTTCTGAAACTGGCGACTTGCTCGTGGTCCTGCATGATGGTAGCTTGGCTATCATCAGCTTCAAGCTCGATGGACGGTCAGTTTCTGGCATATCCATCCGGAGAGTGACGGAAGACAAGGGAGGCTTGGTTATGATCACAGCAGCTTCTTGCACGACGGGTTTAGGCCGCAATAGGATGTTCATTGGCAGCGAAGACGGTGACTCGGTCGTTCTTGGCTGGACAAAGAAGGCGACACAGTTATCCAAGAAGCGAACGCATGCTGAGATGCTTGCTGATGATGCGGAGTTGTCGTTCGACGAGGAAGATTTGGAGGACGACGACGATCTGTACGGCGATGGACCGTCCAGCGCAAAGACTGCAGCGGCGTCAACAGACTCCAGCGATCCTAGCAATTATACTTTTAGGATCCATGACAACTTACCAAGCTTAGCGCCAATCAAGGATATGGCTCTAGCTGGCCACAAGGCAACAGATGCCGCGGGTGGGCCTGTGGAGAAGACAACAGACCAACTCGACCTGGTCGCATCGATCGGGCGTGGTAAAGCTGGAGCACTCGCGGTCATGAGACGGGAAATCGATCCTGTCATCATGCGGAAAGGGGAGTTTGCTACTGCCCGGGCTGTCTGGTCAGTCCATGCTAAGAAACCGGCCCCCAAAGGAATGGTAGCTGCCGGCCCACAAGATGCCGAAGCAAAGCTTGCAGCAGACGTGGATTATGACCAGTTCTTGATCGTCTCGAGATCGAATGATGAGGGCGGCGAAGAGTCTGCTGTCTTCAAGATCGCAGCCACTGGCTTCGAAGAGACCAGTAAAGGCGACTTTGAGCGCGAAGACGCGGCCACGATCAATGTAGGCACCATTGCTGGCGGCACACGCATAGTGCAGGTGTTGAAAGCTGAGATCCGCAGCTACGATGCTGGTAAGTTTAAATTTTCATATTCGTTCTCCATGACTGCTAGAACGCTAGATCAAGATGCCCATTCAGTCGGCATGCTACCGACTGTTGCCCGTACGGCCAAGATGAGGCTTGAAGCTGCCTTGGTCTACAGCGGTCCCGCACGGCGGCCAAGCTGCGGTGTCTCTGTCGGCCAATCCGCAGCTCGAACTGTGGCTAGAGCGTTTGCGTGGAAGCTCAAGAGGACAGATCGGACTGCGGCAGCTTCCACAAATCATGTGCTTTTAGATCAATACAATGTTTCCACCTTACCCTTCTCTCTGCCCTCGAATTCGTGCATTGCCGTGGAGTGCATTCTACCAGAGCATGACTAATTTTTCGTTTGTGTAGAACTTGGCCTGGACCAAATCCTTCCGATGGAAGACGAGAACGGCTCGGAACTGAGGATCGTCAGTGCCAGCTTTGCAGACCCTTACATCCTTGTGCTGCGCGATGATTCCAGCGTCATCGTCTTGCAGGCGGATGCCAACGGGGAAATGGAAGAGATGGAACGGGGAGATGGCTTGCTGACCACCAAGTGGCTTTCGGGTTGCATTCATCAATCACCGTCCACTGGCGACCAGGCCGTGGCCTATCTTCTTAGCGCAGAAGGCGGTCTGCATGTAAGAGTAACCTTCTCATCCATGTCCAAGTGCCGACTGATGTTGTGGACAGGTGTACACGATGCCGGATCTGTCCAAGCCGGCCTACGTCGCTGCAAGCCTTGGGTTCCTGCCACCAATGCTGACAGCGGACTTCACCCCTCGTCGATCGTCCGCAAAAGCAACATTGAGTGAAATCCTCGCGACGGATCTTGGCGACTCGACGTCGAAAAGCCTATACCTTATTGTATGCATCCCCCCTGCCCACAATCAACAACTGCTTATATCGTCAGGTCCGCACCTCATCAAATGACTTGGTAATCTACCAACCATACCATTTCCCCGCCCAGGAAGCCGAGCAACCCTTCATTGAAAACTTGAGATGGCTCAAAGTATCTCAGCCGCGACTTCCAGAATTCAGTGAAGAACCTGCTCTGGAGAGCGAAGAGCTTGCAGATGGCAGGGAGTGTATCCTGACCCCTCTTTCCAACGTTGGCGGGTACAGCGCCGTCTTCATGGCAGGGTCGTCGCCAAGCTTCATCCTGAAGGAGTCGTCAAGCCTCCCGAGGGTGATCAAGATGAGAACGAAGTCGGTCAAGAACCTGAGCAGCTTCCACACCGCCGAGTGTGATCGCGGGTTCGCCTTCATCGACACGGATGTGAGTGCTCCGAACCAAATTCCAGCTTGCGACTGTCGCTAATCTGGCGTTCTCAACAGGGGAATCTGCGCGTCTGTCAGTTCCCGCAGGGGTTCCGCTACGGCGACGTCGGCTGGGCGGTGAAGAAGGTCCCTATGGGACAGGATATTCAGGCCATGTGCTACCACCCGCCGAAGGATGTCCTCGTTCTGGGTGTGGGTGAGAAAGAAGCATTCACCTTGCCTGAGGATGAACATCATCATGAGTGGCTTGAAGAGAGTGAGTTTCATACCCCCCGGCGTCTCCGTTGCCTTGGATCTTTGCTGACACCTTTCTTCAGACATCTCGTTTAAGCCAATGGTCGAGCACGGCATGATCAAAGTTCTTGATGCGCGGACCATGACGGTGATTGACACGTAAGGACAGTATCTATTGTTTAGATGCTCTCAACTGACCTTTTTTCAGGTACGAGCTTGAAGCATTCGAGGTGGTCCTCACCATCAAGGTGCTCAACCTCGAAGTGTCGGAGAACACGCACGAACGGAAGCAGCTCGTGACGGTGGGTACGGGCTTCATCCGCGGTGAAGACCTGCCATCCCGCGGCTGCATATACGTGTTCGAGGTCATCAACGTCGTGCCCGAGCCCAGCCGTCCGGAGACCAACCGCAAGCTGAAGCTGATCGCCAAGGAGGAGGTCAGGGGCTCGGTCACTGCCATCACCGACGTCGGCAGCCAAGGCTTCTTGCTCATGGCGCAGGGCCAGAAGTGCATGGTGAGAGGGCTGAAGGAGGACGGCACGCTGCTGCCCGTTGCCTTCATGGACATGCAGTGCTACGTGACCGTCGCGCGAGAGCTGAAGGGATCGGGGATGCTGCTCATGGGCGACGCCGCCAAGGGAGCGTGGTTCGTCGGGTACACGGTAAGCAGTCTTTCGCCCCGACCAGAAAACGACTCGACGCTGACACGCTTCTTTCTCTGCAGGAGGACCCGTACAAGATGATCCTCTTCGGCAAGAGCCGCGCGCACATGGAGGTCATGGCGGCCGAGTTCCTGCCGCACGACAAGCAGCTGTACCTGATGGTGGCCGACGCCGACTGCAACCTGCACGTGCTGCAGTACGACCCGGAGCACCCCAAGTCGCTGTCGGGCCAGCGCCTCCTCCACAAATCCACCTTCCACACCGGCCACTTCACCACCACCATGACGCTGCTCCCCTCGACCCTCTCCCCCTCGTCCGCCGGCGCCACGAACAACAACGCCGTCTCGTCATCATCCCCCAACGGCGCCAACGGCGCCAACAACAACAACGAAAACGACGACGACGACGACTACGACCCCGCCGCCGCCGCCGCCGCCGCCGACAACAACGCCATGGACGTCGACGACGCCGACGACCCCGTCAAACAACCCCCAGCCGCCAGCTTCGCCCAGCACCACGTCCTCGTGACGTCGCTCGCGGGCTCGCTCGCGCTGCTCACCCCCGTGTCGGAGCACCAGTACCGCCGGCTCGGCGCGCTGCAGACGTTCCTGCTCGGCGCCCTCGAGCACCCCGCCGGCCTCAACCCGCGCGCGCACCGCGCCGCCGACTACCACCAGCAGCAGAGCGGCGGCGGCGAGGCGTTTGGAAGCAGTCGCGGTGTGGTGGTCGACGGCGGGTTGTTGGCGCGGTGGATGGAGTTGGGGAGTCAGAGGAGGGCCGAGGGCGCGGCGAAGTTGGGGGTCGAGGAGTGGGTTGTTAAGAGCGATTTGGAGGTCGTGGGGGGTGCGGGGTTGGGGTATTTGTGAGGGTTGGGGGAAGGATGGGCCGGCGGATTGATGGGGTGATGATGGCAAGGGGGGAGGGGAAGGACGAGGCCATTGAAAGGCGTACGTGATGGATCGCTGACGGCTGTGTTTCCTTTGTAGTTTTTCCTTTTAGTTAATGCGGATCGAGATAGGCAAAAAAGTAGAAGACAAGAAAATGTTATGCGACGATCTGCAGTTGCGAGCTCTTACGGCTGGGCTTGAGAGGTGGGGAGGCGCGAGATTAAGCAATTCCTGAGTTTGTTCGTTAGCCCCCACGTGGTGCTAGGTATCTATCGCATATCACGAGATCTGCTGATTTCGCTGCTGCAGGAAACTCGCATATGGCTAATCGCGAACGGAACTTCGGCACGATGCAGCCTTGCGGCTGAGTTCTCCATGCTTACGTAGTACACACCTACCCTGACATCCACCTCCGCTTCAGCTGCACCAAGGCTTCAAGCGGCCCTATCCACCAGACCGGCTTTGCAGTCCTGCTACAAGCCCCCAAAGCTCTCCATAGCGACGCAAGGATCCGCTCACTGAAGTTCTGTCCTTCCATGCCCCAAACCGGACCGCCGGCCCAGCCTTGCGGCGCCAGAACAACCACCTCGGGTCCCATCAGCTTTGCTTTGCACGTCAACCACAGTGCGCAGTGGTTCACATGGCTGCTCCAGAGCTTCAGGCTGCCATCTCCAAGGTTCTCGTTCCAGTCGACTGGGCCGGTGACCCTGAGAGCTTTGAGCGCCTTACGGATGAAAGCGTAGCAGAAGTTGAGCGACTCCTGAGGCAACACGGCGATGAAGACGGCAGCACAAGACCGCGTACATATGCCTTTCTACACCTCAGCCACTTGACACGGTTCCATGATAGCTTTAATGGCTACTCCGACGACCACCTCCCCTACACCGACTGGACTCTGCCGCCTGCATTCCGAGATGTAGAAGCCTGCAAGCACTTTCTTAATTTCCAGCACCTGGTCACCACCGTACATATGCAGGAGTCAGGACCACGGATACGAAAGCACGTGCAGTTTAAGAAGGTTGATGACTGTCCCTTGAGTTCGACCAGGCACCTCGGTTACGGTGGTTCCGCAGTGGTTGATGCCGTGCGAGGCAAGTACAGTGGGGTGGTTTACGCGAGGAAGTGTTTCCTTCACAGAAACAATACGGCCAGAATCAACTCGTTCAAGACGGAGCTTGAACTGCTCAAAAAGCTTCAACACCACCACCTTGTCCGCTATATCGGAAGCTATACGGACCCCAAGTGGATGGCTTTCACGATGCTGCCTGTTGCAGAAGGCGATCTTTCTTCCTGGCTTCCAACTCACATTGGCGATCCCCTGATACAGAAATTCTTTGGATGTCTCGCTTCTGCGGTGACTTATCTGCATGAGGAGAAGGTGAGACACAGAGACATCAAGCCGCGTAATGTCCTTGTCTCCCACAATGAGATTTTCCTGTCGGATTTTGGCACCTCCAAGCAATGGAGGGATACAGAGCAAAGCGCGACTGAGGGCAGAGTGACATATGCATATACAAGGATATACGCACCTCCAGAGGTCCTAGAGAACCATGTAGGCACAATTGACACCGATATGAGACAAAAAGTGCTGACTTCTCAAGTAGGATCGAAACAGGGCCTCGGACATTTTCGGCCTTGGTTGCGTTTTCCTGGAACTGGTTTCTGCGCTCCAAGGACACGATGTTGACGGCATTTACCGGTACCTGGGCGGGAACGGGACTGGATCTGCTCTATACGGCGAGAATAAGCCTGCAATTGATTCTTGGGTTGATGTTCTCAAAACGGAAAACCTCTCGACGGCACACCTGAGCATCCTGGACATGACCCTTCGTATGATGGATGCGGAGAAAAGCAAACGCCCAGCCGCTTCAAAACTGGCCGACTCTGTCTTAGACCTGGGGACGGATTTTGCGTGCAAGCAATGCCACCAGCAACGCCACCAGCAACGGACTCTGCAATACCTCGAAAGCAAGAACATACATGTGCGCGAACCACACACAAGAGGACCAGCCTTGTGCGAAGCTGCGCGAACGGGGAATCTTGACGTCTTCCGGCACCTTCTCAAAGTAACTGATGATCTGAGCTGTACAGTGGATCATCTTGGAGATAAGCTGAAGGCGATTGAGATTGCTGCATCACTGAACCACTCGGAACTTGTCCAAGACTTCTTGTCGCACTGCCGCAGCAAAAGCATTTGTCCCGATGTCACAGCGCCGTTCGCATTCGCAATCAAGCGCAACGCGTACCGATCAGTAGAAACGCTTCTCGACTTCGGAGCAAACCCTTATGATCCCTATAAATTTGCCGGATGCGCCACTCGTTGCACTCTCTACTATGCGGCTTCTTGGGGAAGATTGAACGTCTTGAAGATGATGGCTAAGCGTGAGTTTGACCTAAGCCGTAAGGACAGCACCAGTGGACGAAACGTGCTACATGGTGCAGTGCGAGGTAAAATGCTGGACACTTTAAAACACCTCCTGGCTGATGGTTTGGACGTCAATGCTAAAGACAATGATGGCGTGACCCCGATTCACGAGGCTGCTATCAACGGAAGTGGGACAATGGTGACCTTGCTAGGTCAAGCAGGTGCGGATCCGAACATATGTGACGACAAAGGATACTATCCAATGACTCGTGCGGTCCAACGCAATCATGCCCAAGTGATTGCGCCCTTGATCTCTGCCGGCGCGGATCCACGCCTTTTCGACTCTAACGGAGGGACTGCCGCTGGTATGGCCGCGCGCGATGGGAAATAAGAAGTTTTGGAGGCAATACTGGATTCCGCAGGCCCTGAGAATCATTACGACAAAGAGGGTCGGAGTCCTCTCCACCTTGCTGTGGCGGTCAATCACACATCAGTCGTCGAACTGCTCCTCAAAAGAACCCCCGCGGATGTCAATCACGTTACGGCGAAATCCAAAGGAACTCCGTTACACTACGCTGCTCAGTTCGGCTCAGAACACACTGTTCAGACGCTACTTGCCTTGCCGCATGCTCCAACAAAGACCTTGAACTGCGCAGATCACACGCCGCTACGCGTCGCAATGAGTGTTAGGAAAGATTACGGTTCCATTTCGCGCTTATTTGTTGTTCGAGACCCTGGAACTATAAACATGAAATGTGCAGATGGGAGCACGCCTCTTTCTTGTGCAGTCCGAAATGAAGCCCTTGAATTTGCGTCGTTTCTGGTCGAAAAAGGGGCAGATCTGGAGCTAACTGTCAATGCGCGCGGCGAAAGGCCACTTCATATTGCCGCTTCCTGGGGGAAAACAAGCATGACTCGCTTACTACTGGATCTTGGGGCTCGGGTGGATGCGCAGGACTCACGTGGATGTACGCCTCTACACCTTGCGGCTCAGAATGGAAAAAAAGAGGTGGTGGAGCTGCTGTTGGAAAGAGGTGCTCCTGTCGACTCTACAAATTCAGAAGGGCGCACTGCATCCTTCCTCGCCGCAATCAATGGTCGTGTTGCGACGATCAAGCTACTTTGGACGAAAGGACTCGATATCAACCACATCTTCATGGAAGCCTCCGAGGGCGGCGAGCTCAAAGTGGTGCAGACCCTTCTGGATGCAGGTGCCGATATCAACACGAGAGACTCAACTCAGAGGTCTGCTTTGATGCTTGCAATAGAGCACGGTCAATTTGAAATCGTCAAGACTCTTCTTAAGAAAGGCTGTGAAGCGGAGATGAAGAACGCCAAAGACATGAGCCCTCTCATGCTAGCCGTTCATCTGGACGATAAAGAGACCGTCAAAGCTTTGATGAATCACGGCGTGTCTCTTGACATTCAAGATAAAAAGGGCAAAACCGCTCTTTCAAGGGCTGCGCGGGAGGGGTATACAGAGATCGGCCGGATGCTTGTGGAGGGAGGTGCGGACGTAGACCTCACCCGGGACCGCGGGCCGACACCACTATACAGAGCAGCCTTTGGGCGTCATGAGGAGATCGCGCGGGTGCTCCTTGAGCGAGGTGCAGATTTAGATAAGGCGATCCGGTATGGAAGTCCTCGTCGACATGCACAGGATGCCGTCAGATTCTTAAGAGAACTGGACGACGACCGATATTCGGCATTCCGCGCCTCTGAGCGAAGATCCAGGGCCAAGTAGTGTTGAGTGCTACGGATCGTGCTGAAAGCTTGCGAAATTGATGGAAACCAATTGGAATGAAATAGTTCGGGGGACATGGGATTCTCTGACTGTTCAAGCGTAATTTCATACTGAGGTTTGGAGTCTAGATCCGCGTTTCACGGCTTATCATAGTACTTGAACAAACTTTGGTTTCTCGGTTCTATAGAATGTTTTTGCAGATTGACAACAATGAAATTCCCACACGGACATGCAGAAACAGAAGCCAACCGCTTCACTCCGAGGGCGCTCGGCCAGATGTCGAAGACAAAAGAAGAACCACTCTCCAGCCAATCACCGATCCCGTCTCTGAGCATCTAACGCCCTTAAGCACGGCTACACCACTGCTCACGTCTCCAATCTCTCGTTTTTGCCTCGGAACACTAATAATCAGCTGGTAGTACCAACGCCTCAGCTCGGACGACCAAAAACGGTAAAAGAAGAAACATGGCCCCCGAAGCTCGGACCTCCCAGAGCGGAACATGCATGTCTCAGCTCGGGCGACTTACCATCTCGCAACAAAGTAGAAAATGTTGCTGCCTGATGGACGCAATTACTAATCCTGACAGCATGGGGGGAAAGATCAAAAATAATGGCGCCATTATTATTCCTACAAACGATGTCGAAGATGAGAGAACCCGCTTTGATAGTGGGTCGTAATTAAAAGGGCAACGCGTCCGGTGGAGGCTGAATTTTCCGCGCAGGTTTGCGAGCAATACCACAGCGAAGGATTGCTTTCAAGTGATCACTAAGAAGGGAGGAATAATCTTCCGCAGTAAGCCCAACCGCATTTTGCTGCGTTGTTGCTGTAGATTGTGCTATTTGGAGTATATAGTATGTTCCTCCTGCGGCCCAAGGGCAATGATGCTCATCTAAGGGCATCCATCCAGTCGTCTACCAAAAAGCTGGTATATCTCATCCATAAAGTCGTGCTTTTTCTAGCAAAGGGGAATTAAAAAAGGAGATAAGAAATGCTTGAAATTTTCATCTTTTACACCGTCTCGATGACGATGGCAGAGGCACCGCCACCGCCGTTGCAGATGCCGGCAGCACCAATCTTGCCACCCTTCTGGCGGAGGACGCCGATCAGGGTGGTGACGATGCGGGCACCGGAGCAGCCAAGAGGGTGGCCGAGCGCGACGGCACCACCGTGGAGGTTGACCTTGTCCTCGGAGATGCCGCACAGCTTCATGTTGGCGAGGGCGACGACCGAGAAGGCCTCGTTGATCTCGAAAGCGTCAACGGCGCCGATCTCGAGGCCGGCGTGCTTGAGAGCCTTGGGCATGGCGAGGGAAGGAGCGGTGGTGAACTCGTTGGGAGCGTGAGCAGCGTCGCCCCAGCCCCTGATCTTAGCAATCGGCTTCAGGTTGTACTTCTTGACAGCCTCCTCGGAGGCGAGGACAACGGCGGAAGCGCCGTCCGACAGCGGGGAGGCGTTGGCAGCGGTAACGGTACCGGTGCCGGGGATGAAGACGGGCTTGAGGGACTTGGTCTTGGACTCGTTGAAGTTCTTGGGCTCGTCGTCCTGCTCGACGAGGACATTGGGCTTGCCCCTGCCGCCGCTGACCTCAACGGGGGCAATCTCGTCCTTGAACCAGCCGTTCGCCTGGGCGGCCTGGGCCTTCTTGTAGGAGCGGATGCAGTAGTCATCCTGGTCCTCGCGGGAGAAGCCGTGCTTGGAAGCGCACTGCTCGGCCTGGACACCCATGTGCTCCGTCTTGTAAACGTCGGTGAGACCGTCCTTCAGGATGCCGTCAACGAGCTTCTGGTCGCCGAACTTGGCGCCGGTGCGCAGGTTGGGGAGGTAGTGGGGGACGTTGGACATGGACTCGGTGCCACCAGCGACAACGATTTCGGCGTTGTTGGTCATGATGGTCTGGGCACCGAGGATGATGGCCTTCAGGGCAGAGGCGCACACCTTGTTGACGGTGGTAGCGATGGTGGCCTCGGGAAGGCCGGCGCCGAGGGCACACTGGCGGGCAGGGTTCTGGCCCAGGCTGGTAGCTGTCAGCGCATACCCTAGAGGAGAGGTGTCGTTCGGCGACTTACCCGGCGGAGAGGACATTGCCAAAGAAAACCTCCTGGACGTCCTCGGGCTTGACGCCGGCGCGCTCAATCGAGGCTGTCAAACGTGTCAGTTGAAGGCAGCAATTGGTACGGGAGACTGAGATGCATACCCTTGATGGCGTGGGAACCCAGCTGAACCGCGGTCTGGCTGCCCAGAGAGCTGGAAGAGGTCAGCGACGCGAGGGTAGCAATTGGCGGGGCCGTCAACGTACCCTTGGAACATGCCCAGCGGGGTGCGGGCAGCGGAGACGATGTAGACGGTCGGGAGGCCAGACATGATGGCGGCTGGGATTGGTCGAGAGGAGTGAGAGGTGATTGAGAGAGCGCGGGGAGTGAGGAGGAGGAAGCAGTTGGGCTGGCGGTCAGTAAAAATAATGGCACGAGGGGAGTCCGGCGCCGGAGCTTGGGCCTGAGCACCAACAATTGGGAGCACGCGCACCAGAGCGGACCCCTCGCCCCCATCCGCTTTGAGGCGCCCCGAGCGCCACGAGCCACTAGCCACTAGCGCGCAGCCCACCAGCCACAGCCACGCACCGCCACGCCAAGTCTGCGCGCGAAAGTCGACCAGCAGCTCGCGAAAGTCTTCCGTCACAAGAAAGCTCGCAGCTGCTGAGCACCCCCGCCACCTCCACCCCCCGCGCCGAGCTCCCTGTCGCCCACCATGGATGACCTATACGACGAGTACGCGACCGCGCTCCCGTGCACTGTTCTGTTCCATTGCTGACGATGCCGCAGGTTTGGCAACTTTATCGGAGAGGCCGAGTCTGAAGAGGAATCCGATCATGGCGCGGCGACGGCGGACGCCTACGTCTACGACGACGAGCCCGACGACGATGAGCCCGACGACGATGAGCCCGCCAATGACCAGCAGCTCATGGAGGTCGACGACGAGGGCCCGTCCAATGCCGTCATCCTGCACGAAGACAAGCAGTACTATCCCACCGCCCAGCAGGTCTACGGCGCCGATGTCGAAACCCTGGTCCAGGAAGAGGACGCCCAGCCCTTGACCCAGCCCATCATCGAGCCTGTCGTCCAGAAGAAGTTCAACATCGAGGAAGCCGACCTCCCGCCCGTGCGCTTTGCCCGCGACTTCATGACCGATCTCATGAACTACCCGGCCCAAGTACGGAATGTCGCCCTGGCTGGACATCTGCACCACGGGAAGACTGCCTTCATGGACACTTTGGTACTGGAGACGCATGATATCCAGGAAAGGCTGGACAAGAGATTAGGCCGCAGACGCGACGAGCAGCTGCGCTACACGGATACCCACTTGCTGGAACGCGAACGCGGTGTCTCTATCAAGGCTGGTCCCATGAGCTTGGTACTGCAGAGCTCCAAGGGAAAGTCGCATTTGGTCAACGTCTTGGATACTCCCGGTCATGTCAACTTTGTGGACGAGGTTGCCGCATCGCTGAGGTTGGCCGACGGAGTGGTGCTGGTCGTGGACGTGGTTGAGGGCGTGCAGGTGAACACCGAGCAAATAATCAAGCATGCCGTGCTGGAGGGGATGGCCCTTACACTGGTCATCAACAAGATGGATCGCTTGATTCTGGAGTTGAAGCTGCCTCCGGCAGATGCCTACTTCAAGCTCAAGCATGTCGTGGAAGAGGTCAACACCGTCATCGAAAACACCATTCCTGGACAGGGTGCAAAGTACCGGTTGAGCCCTGAAAGGGGCAATGTGGCCTTCGCCTGCAGCACTATGGGATGGTGCTTTACCCTCGGATCCTTCACGAAGATGTACGCCGATAGCTACCCCGGCTCCGGCATTAATCCAGATGACTTCGCCAAGCGTCTGTGGGGCGACATTTTCTTCAACCCGAGAAGCCGGAAGTTCACCAGAAAGGCGGTGGAAGAGGGTGCAAAGAGATCCTTCGTCCACTGGGTGTTGGAACCCATCTACAAGCTTTACTCCCACACGCTTAGCGAGAGCCCCGAGGATCTCAAGGAGACGCTGGCTTCGCTGGGAATTACGTTGAAGCCTTCTCAGTACAAGACTGATGCGAAGCAGCTCCTCAAGCTCGCCTGTGAGCAGTTCTTTGGTCCGGCCACCGGTTTTGTGGACATGATTGTTCAGCATGTTCCCTCGCCCATTGAAGGAGCAAACCGCTATCTGGAGCGTTACTACACAGGCCCTACGGACACACAGACAGCCGAGGCCATGAAGAAATGCGACCAAGATGGCCCGCTCGTTGTGCATGTCACGAAACTTTTCAACACGACCGACGCCAGAAGTTTCAATTCCTTCGGACGGGTTCTCAGCGGTATCGCGAAGCCGGGCGACCAGGTTCGCGTTCTTGGAGAGGGGTACACCATCGAAGACGAAGAAGACATGGTGACGGCGACCATCAGCGACGCTTGGATTGCCGAGTCGAGGTACAATGCCCCCGTCAGCGGTGTGCCCGCAGGAAACTGGGTGTTGCTTGGTGGCGTGGACAACTCGATCGTGAAAACGGCCACCATTGTTCCCCCCAAGCTCCCCGAAGACGAGGATGCATACATTTTCCGCCCCGTCAAGCACTTTTTCGAATCCGTCCTGAAGGTGGCGGTGGAGCCTATCAACCCTTCAGAACTCCCGAAGATGCTGGAGGGGTTGCGGAAAATCAACAAGAGCTACCCGCTGATCACGACGAAGGTGGAGGAATCGGGTGAACACGTAATCCTCGGCACCGGAGAGCTGTACATGGACTGCGTTCTCCACGATCTCCGTCGGCTGTACGCGGAAATGGAGATCAAGGTGTCCGACCCCGTGACTCGTTTCTGCGAGACCGTCGTCGAGACTTCGGCCATCAAGTGCTACGCGCTCACGCCCAACAAGAAGAACAAGCTTACCATGGTCGCGGAACCTCTGGATTCCGGCATCGCGGAGGACATCGAGGCAGGCAAGGTCAACATCAAGGACCCGGTGCGCGTTGTCGGCAAATTCTTCGAGGAGAACTACGGCTACGATCTGCTCGCCTCCCGCAACATCTGGGCGTTCGGACCGGAGGACCAAGGGCCCAACATCCTTCAAAACGACACGCTCCCTTCGGAGGTGGATCAGAAAGTGCTGAGGAGCGTGCGCGATACCATCCGCCAGGGATTCAGCTGGGCGACGCGTGAAGGTCCGCTCTGCGAAGAGCCCATCCGCAACACCAAGTTCCGCCTCACGGACGTCAGTTTAGATTCTCAACCCATCTTCCGCGGCGGTGGGCAGATCATCCCGACGGCAAGACGGGCGTGTTACTCGAGTTTCCTGATGGCGAGCCCGAGGCTGATGGAGCCCGTTTACTCATGCTCGATGATCGGACCCGCCGACGCCGTCAGCAGCACGTACACGGTGCTTGCACGGAGAAGAGGCCACGTCCTCCAGGACGGTCCCATCGCGGGCACGCCGCTGTACTCGGTCAAGGGCCTGCTCCCCGTCATCGACTCCTTCGGTTTCGAGACGGACCTCAGGGTAAGCTTTTTCCCTCATCAATCACCCGCTGTCAGCGTTTCAAAGTCAAACTAACCGTTTCCCGCCCACAGATCCACACCCAGGGCCAAGCGACCGTCTCGCTCGTCTTCGACCGCTGGTCCATCGTGCCCGGCGACCCGCTCGACAAGGACATCAAGCTGCGGCCGCTCGAGCCGGCGTCGGCGCAGGCGACGGCGCGCGACTTCGTGCTCAAGACGCGCCGCCGCAAGGGCCTGTCCGAGGACGTCACCATCTCCAAGTTCCTCGAGCCCGAGCTGTTCCGCAACCTGAAGGAGAGCGGCATCCTGGACGGCTGATGAGGAAGATTTCGAAGGTCGTGAGGACATTCATCCTGAAACGCGGTGAAGAGACGTGGCGGGGCGGGCGAATAAGGCAGGGAATTCGGGAATCGTTGGCAGCGGACAGCTGCTGCGACGGCGGGCGGCTACCGGTGAAACGTAACGTGAAGTGGGGGAAGCAAAGCGGTAAGAGGGGAACGCGGCACCGTACCATTGGAGGCTCAGCGTTGGGAGATTTTTGGCCGGCCGCGCTCGGCGGCCGGTCATTCGACCTCGATTCCCCAAGAAAAGAAAAAAGTTGGTTGGTTGCTGGGGGTTCGGCAACGAGCAAGCGGGCGTTCTCGGCGCATGGTGGAAAACGCGGCGGCGGTGGACAGCGCAAACACCGCATGCATTATTTTTTTTTTTTTTTTGGTTTTGCTCGGCGCCGGGAAACTCCTTCGGCAGGGTGCCCGGGTGGGACCTGAACAACGGGCCGAAATATTCGAGCATGTGGTCAGTAGTAGTATGGGACGGACCGGTCAACTACCGCAAACCACCGTACCCGTACCGCGCCAGCGCAGCAACGCAGTAGTAGCTAGTAGTATAGCGCGAGCACTAAATCCTTGCAGATGCGCGCGAGATGTCAATTGATCGTTTCCTGTCGTGCAATCAGGGCGAATGGTCCGGCTGAGAGGAAGTTTTAGACGTGAGCTGGTTGGTCACTTACACTGTCTTGACTTGAGATGGCCGCGCAGTATCCCTGACGCCGGCCACCTCTCGGTCCGACAGGCGATCTGTATCGCGGCCTCACAGGTGATCAGTAGGTATTGGTTTGGTGGCGCCATGTCGAGCGGGCGGGTGTTGAGGATTGAGGACAGAGCTGAGGGTTTAGAGTTGGGGTTTGAGCATGTGAGGAAGGTGCTGGTTTCCGAACAAAGTTGGGCAGGAGCAATCTGCACTCCATCGTCCGTCCGTAGACTTGAATGTGACATATGATACTCGACGGTAATCAAAAGCTCTGCTTTAAAATCCGGTGGCACCGGGGGAGTCAATTCGTAATGGATGACTCCCGTCAATACTCATGCACTGCTCTTTTTCGACTCATTTTCTGCCGAAGGGATAGGATGTGGGATGAAGGCCGGTATGGGCAAGACGCGTGGAAATTTCAATTGAAGAACGAAGTCGACCGGATTTAATTCCATGGATGGTGGTTGGCGATTCCTCACTGACGCACAGTTGAGGCACAGAATACAGACTGGTAGGCTTGGATAATGATCTGTGCATGTGTGAGTCAGAGGTAAGAAAGAAATTGGGGTACAAGTGCTGTATCGTTGCTAATGATGGCACTTCCGTCGTACAAACACTGCTATACATGCGTTACAGGTAGATTGACTGGCACAGATAAGCTTGCAGCGTGAGGCTACCCTTGCTCAGTAAGCACAGTTGTTTGCAGTTGGAAACGAACCTGGTCTTCTTTTGTTTTCATTTCTCTTTTTCTCTCGCTGCATGTTGGGTTGCGAGCGATTGGCTCACGTAGATACATTATGTGGGGATGGTATGTAGGTTGATGCATTAGCTTCGCGTGCGTTAGCCCATCCACGTGCATATGGCGGAAGAGGTGCATACACATGCTCCAAGCAACGTGTTCGACGCGGGGGTTGAAATGACGCCCGGGAATCATTGTCTCTCCAGCAGCAAAAGCTCGAATTGGTAGGCTTGGGGCAATCTGTGCAGGAAGATAGACGATGCGGAGGTGGAAAAGTGAACGGGGGACAATCCCGTGCCCTGGCACACACCAGTATAAGCTGCTATCTTAGCGATACACCCCTAACTGCATAGTCACACACACAGTGCGATCTGCATCCTCTTTCGTTCTCTTCCTTTGGGCTCACAGTCAGGGCAGTGCTGCAATGGAAAAGTCCTATACGTCATGCCGCAGCCGCCCGAAGGAAGACGCAACCGAATCCTCCCCATCTCAGCGTACGTTCGTGACCCTTGAACGTTGCGAGTGCTCCGGAAGTGCCAAGCAGAAAACGAAGGCGAAAATTTGCAAACGAACCTTCTCCGACAACGGCAGTCACCAGGTGGAAAGATGGCACTTGTTAAAAGGAAAAAGGAAGGACTTATCTCCGAGGGGGCTATCATCGGTGATCCGACCGACGTCGGTCGATTATGACACAGCTGGCTGCGCTATGTACTTTCGTGTTGCGCTTCTGTTCCTGCAGTAGTCAGGGTTTGGTGGATGGGATTTGCAGCACGCTGCTGCAAGCCGCGACCGCCCGGCAGCTGTCGTGCCTTTGCACTGCAGGCTGCATCTAGCCGTGGTCCAATCTACATTTTTCCGCCGTCGGAGCTGGTACAACTGTACAAGGGGGACTGACTCTTTGTGTGTGTGCATTCTATCCCCTCATCAAACCCGTCTAGCCAGTGAATGGAGAGAAACCGCCCAAGAGCAGCTTATACTTGGCGCCCGTCACCGATTCGGACCGGCCGTAGCCGCCAGTGAGTAGTGGTGCGGCGACCAGTGCCGCCGCCTCTTCTTTCTTTTTCTGTTCCTCCTTACGCCGGTAACGCCGCTGGCTTCTGCCGTCAGGACCCTGGTCGTGCGGCGGGGAAGTTCACACGATCCTCCTGGGTTTGTTCCGATGCTGGGATTGTCGTGGGATCGTCGCGGATCCATGTCCACGCGAGAACGCGGCATTTTCAGGGTTAGGCACCGAGGCGATGTTTGGGGGAACAAGAAGGAAGAAAGAAAAGGAGGCGGCGAAGAATAGAACACGAGTCATCGACGCGAAGGAACACGCAATTGACTAGTAGTATGTAACGCGTCGCGCTGATCGACGTTGTTGGCGAAGCTTGCGGGGAGATCCTCCTCGGCATCGCGGCCTTCGCACTGTGGCACAGGCTTAAACAGACTCAGCTTCCTTTTCTCCATCTCCGCAAACTCTGCGCATCTAGACCTGCCTAGCTGGAGCGAAGGAGAGCACGCAGGCGGGCGCTGATTGGATGATGTCTTGAATTAACGGTGGGGTAGGCCTGCATAAGGCTGCCCAGGCACTCGTTCGCTCCAGCTCTTCATGCGCATCACCTAGCCGAAGGAGCATTTGAAACAAAACGGCTTGCAGGTCAGTTGTGCCACTTGGATGTCTTGGAGACGTCCGGAACGGCTGATTGCGGGCGCAGGGGGGCTGCAGACTTTGCGCAGCATTCGGACGTAGTGCTCAAGCGGGATCGGGAAGCAACATAAGCATAAGCATGCAGCAGAGAAATAGCAAACCTGGGTATTTAACGGGGTGCCTGGCCCGGCAAGTACCGCGAGGACAAGGAGGTCGAGGATCTTTACTGCGTAGGCTTCGCGGCTCGGCAGGGTCTGTTAACACGGAACCTCCGACGATAGCTGGTCTCTGCGATACGAGGCAGGAAGAGTGCCTATTGCGTTTCACTCTGGCTGGAAAGTCGTGGCCACGTATCACGCATGAACAGCGTCGTCGCCTCCCTTGATTAGGCGGCCGAACATTGTTCTTGGAGGCTGGCTTGAATGCTCCACCGGATACGAGATATAGCAGGCAAGACAGCGAGGTTGGGAGGTATTTTGGACCCAGTCACTACTTTTAGTCGTGGCGTTCGGCCTCGTGTGATGTTGCGTAAGCCTTCGTGAGACCTTCTCCGGCAAGGCTGGCCTGGCCACATATAGCTCCACTGCGGCGAGAAGCAGCTGATAATAGTGGTGTACTGATTCAACGACATGCGGTGGCTTGGCGGCGGCACCGCCACAAGGCCGAGCGGAGGCGTGAAGAACTGTTCGTGCCGAGAGCTTGCGCAATAGCGTCAACGGTCCAAGGCGGGAGATGCACGCGAAAGGGTAATCGACCGTGGGCGCACGGGTGGCGCAGGCCGCTGTCCGCCGTCAATAATGCAGCACGCGAGGAAGCACGGCGAGGCCGGCGGGTTTCAGAGCGCATCGAGGTGGCGCGTGAAGATCAAATAGAAGGAAGTGGAGGCTCCTTGCCTGGCGTTGGCACGCCGTTTCTGACGGCATCAGGCGCGACTCAAAAGGCGGCGTGGGTTGCTGCGGTGTGCAGGCTGGAGCGCGACGCGCAGAAACGACGATTTTCGAGAATCGATTGGGCCGGGGCGGCTGCCGGGCAGGCCACGAGCCTGAAACAGCATCGCGCGGGCGAATCACCTGCGCTCCCGCCGCCAGGCCCTCCACCTCCTGGCGAAGTCGTGTTTCACGATCCCATGCCGATCTCAGCCGCATCGAGCAGCCCATTGTGCTGTTCCTGCAGCCCGCGCGCGCTGCCGCCCTCGCCACTGGCCAGCTACGCCCGCCCTTTCATCCTGGCTCCCCGTTTCGGAACCATCGTCAGTCACAGTGCTATACCGCAGACCCACCTCTTTTGCGCCCGCGTTTCTGGCCCGCCGCCCGCTGCCGCCCAATGGCATCCAGCCGCCGGCCCCTGCCCCGAGCAAACATGATCTCCAATCGTTGGCTCCGCGGCCTTGCTGCACCGGGTATATAGGCGCCTGCCGCGCTGCACTCCACGCTTTCGACGGCCAGCCGTTGACCGCGCTTGTTGATCTCCCCGTCAGCTTTTCTTTCCGGATCTGCCCCCAGATCTCTCTTCATTCCTTTCGTTGCGGACTGGCTCTGCACTCACCCTCATTCCACAACAATCAACATGCGCTTCTCGTCGTTCATCGCCTCGTCCGCCCTCGTGGGCTCGAGCATAGCCGGCTATGCCATCAAGGACGACTACTCCCCCGAAAACTTCTTTTCCATGTTCGACTTCTTCACCGACGCCGACCCGACCAACGGTAAGCTCGAGCCCGCTCCTCCAGCTAAACACGTCGCTCATGCTCTGCCCAGGTTTTGTGGACTATGTCGACGCTGCCACTGCCAACAGCTCCAGCCTGATCGACGTTTCCGACGGCAAGGTCTACATGGGCGTCGATTATTCCTCCTCGTCCTCCGACGGCCGTGCCAGTGTCCGCATTTCCAGCACTGCCGCCTACGACGAAGGCCTCGTTATTCTCGATCTTGAGCATTTCCCCGGCGGCATCTGCGGCACATGGCCCGCCTTCTGGATGCTCGGCGAGGGCGAGTGGCCTGCTGGGTAAGCTCATCTCAGTCTCACCTCACCTCCACAAATAGACTGACACGTGACAGTGGCGAAATCGACATTCTCGAGGGAACCAACAGCCAAGTCGCCAACCAGATGACTCTGCACACCGCCCAGGGCTGTTCCATTGCCAGCACCGGGGCCATGATGGGCAGCGTGAGCAGCACCAACTGCTATGCCCACGCTACCGAGGACAACGTCGGCTGCGCCATCCACGACAGCGAGGCCAACACCTTCTCCACCTTCAACGAGGACAAAGGCGGTGTCTTCGCCACCGAGCTTGACCCTACCAACAACAAAATCCAGGTGTGGTACTTCGAGCGCAGCTCCATTCCTTCCGACATCACCAATGGCAGCCCGGACCCGACCTCGTGGGGCCAGCCGCGCGCCCTCTTCCAGGGTGGCTGTGAGGTCTCCTCGCACTTCAAGAAGATGAACCTCATCCTCGACACCACCTTCTGCGGCGACTGGGCCGGCAACGCGTGGAGCTCGGACGAGACGTGCAGTGCCAAGGCCAGCTCCTGCGAAGACTACGTCCAGAACAACCCCGAGGCTTTCAAGGACGCCTACTGGTCCATCAACTCGCTCAAGGTCTACTCGAACGACGGAAGCACCGGCGGCAGCAGCTCTTCGGCGGGTGGATATGGCTCGACTCCCCTGACTCCCGCCGTTGGCCAGACCACGCCGGTTGCCACTCCCATCCCGGTGTCGACGCCCTACGGATACAACACCCCCGCTGTCAGTGACGCCCTGACCCCTCTATACCCGATCGGCAACAACTCCGATATCCTCGCCACTGGCTCTGTGCGCTCCAAGACGACTGTTTATGTCACGGTCACGCCCGGGGCCACTCCCGCTGCCACGCCGACTGCTGCTGAAGCCGCGGCTGACTGGCAGCCCGGCGAGCCCATCCCGTACTCCATGTTCGCCAACGGCGTCGGCACGACTGTGGAGACTGGGACTCCCAACAAGGTCGCCCACATGATGGCACACAAGAAGCGTGCTCACGGCGCCTGGAAGAAATGAAGACTTCGTCTTTCTCCGTTCCCAGACTTGGATATCCTTGGCGATGACTAGGGGGTTACATGGCTTGGTGATCTTCAATTCTCCGTCTTTCCCTTACGTGCTTTGATTCTTGTGCATGGTTTACCATCTTTTTTCTTCTCTTCGGTTGGCTTTCTCTTCTTCTTTGAGGTTCACGGTTTGGAACGGCACATATACCCTGGGGTTTCATGGGGGAATCGGGGGTGTTTCTCTTTCCGTCAACGACACGCACAGTTTGTGGACCATGAACGCTACAAAAACGACACAGAAGGCACGGGGCTGGTTCCTGGGACGCTGTTGACGAAACTTCTACAAAACTTTGATGGGATATCCTGGGAACATGGAAAGGCAATTTCGGGCGGAGGGGTCGATGGCATTTAGACTTCGGTTCTCTCACTCTCTGCATGAGCAACACAATGCATACGACGACTTCATGACCACTTAATTTTTGGCTTCTTTCTGCTTCTTGATCTACGTGTCCCGACTTGCTTGCGCGGAGGATCGGCCCCCATGCATTCCTCGCACGATCACTCCTTGATCGACGGCACAATGCGTTAAGAATAACCCGGTGTGGACCCTGAGTTTCCACAGGTACGGGTCCCTGCCAGCACGTGTCGTCCACCAGGAGTGACGCGCAGCTGCTCAGCCTCCCCCTCTTTGCCTCCTCTGGTGCAACCTCCACCGTTTCTGTGTTTCTTACTTCCCCTCGCAGCGACAGGTTGCTCGACCCAATGAGGGAGATTAAACGGTTCTCCAAGAGCTTGCAAGGGTCAATACGCGTGTCGAATTGCGTAGGCTTTGCTGGTCAGCGGGCCGTCGGCATGTCTACGAAAACATTCACTACGAGGATCAAAGAAAGCAGGTGCAACAATGAGAAGGGTGACCAACGCCACTAAAGTCACGTGCATGCGCGTCGTGGCGAGTGGTGTTAGCGCGTGGCGGCGGCAGCAGGCTGCAGTCCGACCCTCACCACCGTCCCCGTTCGCGTTGTACCTACGGTTCGCGATGCACCCGCGCTTCTTCTCCGCGACGACGGAATGGTGCTCCAGCAACGAAGCCCGTCCAAGCACAACCAAATGCTGGGCAAGAAGCAGACCACGCTGATCCCCCACCCGAAGTCGACCAACTACGATGGCGACGAAGGCGCTCCGGCGCGCCCGCTGAAGCGCGTCAAGCGCGACGAGGCCGATAGCGATGCTGCCGACCACGCGCAGTCTCCCGGCTCGCCGAAGCCGGCCGTGCGAAGGGTGATTCCCGACTCCGATGCCGAGAGCGACGACGAGGACGAGGACGCGGACGCGCCAGCTCCTGCCGCCCGTACCGATCTCGAGAGCGCTTTGCCGCCGGTCGAGACGGACAAAGAAGCCATTGAGGCATACGAGATACAACGGGCTGCCGAAGAAGCCGAGAGGCTGGGCCAGGATGGTCGACTGAGAGAGGGCAAGTGGGTCAAAGGGAGGAGCTCGATATACGTCGATGCCTTTAACCTGGCTTTGGACACTGTTCTGGAGGAAGAGCGCCACCTTTTTGACGAGGCGGAGATGGAGGTCTTCTCGCAATGGCGGGCTCTAGAATACGAGGCGCAGTACCTGTATGCACATCCTCCTCGATCTATAAGAGGAAAGCTCATAGGCCCCACAGATACGTTCGCCTCTTCCTCCGGAAAACGTCGGCCTGGCACCGCGTCAATAGATTGGGGTACCACAGTGATATTGCGGATCTTGATGCGGCAATCGCGTCTCTGCAGCAAGCAAGACCCTTGCCTGATTCGAAAGCCCCAGCCCAAAGCAATCCGGGCGAGCTCGAACCTCCCGAAGGAACAACCTTGGGGCCAGCATTCACCTTGGCAGACAGATCGGAAGACCACATCGACACGCTTGAAGAAGCATCGTCGTTGCTCAAGCTGGACGAGCTCAAGGCATTGGCAAAGGATGCCAAAGTCCAAGGCAGAAATAAACAAGAGCTCCTCAAATCTTTTCGGAGAGCGAGCCAAAAACAAACTGGTCTTGGGTGGGTGGGCCTGAAAAGGTCTGATACCGACGCATCCACAAAATCCGCCGACGGTGATCCGGACAGCTCATCAACACGTGAAAACACGCCTCTGCCCGAGGACGCGAATCGGGACACCCATTGGGTACGGAAGATTATGGCTGAGACAGGTGCCTGCATACGACTTTCCTTACCGGCGTTGAAGCTATTCGAGCGGGTTCATTTGGTCTTCTACCGTTCTACGGAATGGACTGAAAAGTCCCTGACGACCATCATCCTGGCCAAGATAGCACGCCGCAATTATCCAGACTACGTCGTATCCAGATCTGCAAACATCTTTGCCTCCCGGGCTCTGCTGCTTGAATTCGAGGCATCCCTCCGAACACAGTTCCAAGTTGACAATATCCTAGAATTCAATGGCACGCCGGGTCCGAAAGATTTGCAAGTAATCCTTGATTTGTTTGAAGAAGTGTACCCCCGTTGGCTTGTGCTGATCCAAGAAGAACAAGCCAAGGAAGATAGCATATACATCAGCGGTGAGGGTGCATACTTGCGACGGCTATCTCCCGCTTGGGTTTACACTCGTATCGTGCACAAGGCCACCTACGTTCTTGGAAAATTCAAGCAACACAAGCGGGAGCACGAGCTGTTGACAGAGTTGCTCACCCAACGTTTGTTCCATGCATCACGCCGTGGCGCTTGGTATCAACGCAAGGCATTGCTGGAAGAGCATTACATGGCCGGTTTGATGCCATCGGAAGGACGCAGTGAGGAATCGCAGAAGAGGCATTGGAGGCAGATCGCGCTTCAAACATGCGAGGAAGGACTACAAGACAACTTGGTGCATCAAATATACCACTACGACCTCCAGAAGCGCGTCACGAAGCTCGAGAAAGCGCTCAAGATCGCCAAACGCTTCCAGCACTCGTTCAGCCACGTCCAGCTGGCCACTCCCGTCGAAGTGACGATCGAAGGAATCCGAATCGAGAGGGAGTCAACGCCCGACAAAAACCGACGTAACAGCTCCGCTTTCCCCACCACAGCCCGCCGCGGCATCCGCCGCACCGTCTGGCTCGACGAGCACGAAGGCGGCGGCGAATGCAGCGTCGAGGCCATGTGCCTGTCGCACTACCGCGCGCAGGGGTGGAAGGGCTTCCACAGCGAAGGCGGCATCGTGCGCACGCTCTTCGCCCACCTCTTCTACGACGTGCTCTTCGCGTACGTGCCCAACGTCTTCCAGACGCCCTTCCAGACGTGCCCGCTCGACCTGCACACCGACGCCTTCTTCCCGACCCGCCTGTCGGAGATCAACCACCGCCTCGCGCGCATCGCCAACGGCGACGCGCCGCGGCTGATACGCGGCGTGTGGGACGCGCACGCGGAACGGAAGACGTGCGTTGTGGGGCTCGATTGGGCATTCGAGGTCGGCGACCTTGTGGAGATTGCCGGGTGTTTTGAGGGCGAGGCGTTGGCGACTGTTTGCAGGGTTGTCGCGCAGGAGTATGGGCAGAGGGGCGGCGGCGTGCCGGATCTGTTTCTGTGGCATCCCGAGCGTGGGGAGGTCATGTTTGCGGAGGTGAAGAGTGAGAATGATCGGCTGAGCGATACTCAGAGGCTGTGGATACATGTGTTGACGGGGGCCGGGGTGGGCGTGCAGCTGTGCAATGCGGTTGCGAAGGAGGTGAGGACGGTAGGATAGTGAAGGAGAAGAAATATGTGTGATGGGGTTGTCCAGATAAATGCTATGAGGCTTTGGGTGCCACGCGGGTGCTCTACACTCACGCCACTCCGTCGTCAAGGATTTGGGTGATGGAACCAAAGAGAAAATGCCCGGGCATACAAGTCTCCCGGGTGGCAGTACAATCACCGGGCACGCAAGCCTGCTACTTAAGTGTCTTCCGCTCCTCTCTTCCTCCCACTCCCTCCAACCTACCTCCAACACCAACACAAACTCCACCGACCTAACACATTCCACCGCCGCAACCATGGCGACCCCCTCAAACCCCGCCGACGTCGACGCGCAGATGGTCGATACCGCCGTCGCCATCGCCGACGAGGTTCTCGCCGATGCTGCTGCTTCATCCGCGCACAGCAACAACAGCGCCGCCAACACCACCACGCGTCCGTCCGCCGCCACCACGGCTCCGGCCTCCACCTCCGACAACGTGACCGTCGTCGACGACGACAAGGACGGTGAAGACCACGTCATGGGCATGGACAGCAGCCCGCACCAGCAGCAGCAGGGAGCGCACCAGCAGCAGCCAGAGGCGCAGCGACACGCGCTCAACACTGACAAGACCAACGACACCCGCCTCACCGCCGCCTCTGCCGCTGCTGCTCCAGTCGCCAACAACACCACGGCCTCGGCCTCGCGCTCGGACGCCAAGTTCATCCACTCGCCCGCCGACGGCAGGTTCATCCGCAAGAAGAACAACAACAACAACAGCCGTGACAACCACGGCGGCCATGCCGCCATGAACACGACCCACCGCCAGCCGGCGACGGCGACGCGCCAGCCCGCGCTCAACATCACCAAAGCCAAAGCCAGCGACAACAAGATCAACACCACTGCCGCTGCTGCTCCCGACAACAAGAACGCCGCCAGCGCCAGCGACAACAAGAACGCCCCCGGCAAGAGCCGTCTCGCCGCGCACCTCGAGACGACGGACTTCTGGCGGCTGCTGAACCGCCACCGGCAGGCGGTCCGCGCCCTGAACGCGGCCGTCGACGCCATGGAGGAGTACGGCGGCATCATCGAGGCTAGGGCGCTGACGCGCGAGGAGATTGGCATGACGTCGGATGAGCTTGATGATGAGGATGAGGATGAGGATGAGGATGATGAGGATGATGATGGCGATGACGATGATGGCGATGGCGCCGACAAGTCGAGTGGTGGTGGTGGTAGTGATGGTGGTCGTCCGATGGTCATGTTGAAGGCCAAGGACAGGCGCATGGTGTGGTTGATGATGAAGGTGATTCTGGGCAAGGACGAGGAGATTTTGGTATGTGTTTCTCTTTTTTTTTTTCTTCCTTCTCTTTTTCTTTTATTCTCTCTCTTCCTTCCCTTTTTTTTTGTTCCTTCTCTCTTGTTGCCGTGATGCTTCTTCTTTTCCATTCCCCCCCTTTCACTCCTGTCTCATCTCCCGCGTGT